>MCJB01052007.1:253094-320733 GCA_002018475.1 Nicotiana obtusifolia
CCCCCCCAACCCACAAAGTTAGGCAAGACACTTACCTCAATTCAGCCAAATCAATACTCAAATTAGCTTTTCTTTTTACAAATTCACCTATGCTCGGCTCAATGTAGCGAAATATGACTTAAATACATCAAACAATGCAAGAGAGAACAATTTCAATTAACAAAGCTATAATCTTTATACAATTTCTAAAAAGTCAACAAAACGTCAACCCCAGACCCGCCTGGTCAAAACTCGAGTCCAAAGGTAGGTCTTGACTACCCATAGCCCCACGAGTCTATATACGTATTTTGTTTCCAAATCCGAGTCCAATTCAACTCTCAAATCTCAAATTTTTATTTTTCAAAAGTTTGACAAAATCCCTAATTTTTTCCCTTACATTCTCATGAATGTGATGTTAAATCTAATGTATAATCATAAAATATAATTGAAAATTGATTAAAGGCACTTACCGAATAGTTTTGTATGAAAATCCTTCCACAAAATCGCCTCCCGTCTAGGTTAGGGTTTAAAAACATGATAAAATGAAGCTATGTTCAGAATACTCAGTTATAAGCAAGCTGTAGATGTCGCATTTGCGACATTGGGTATGCAAATGCGAACTCGCAAAAGCGAAGAATCATCCGCAAAATCGAAGCTTGAATAATTATGACGCCTTCGCAATTGCGACAGAAAATGTCGCAAATGCGAACACTGATCGTCGCAAAAGCAAAGCTTGAACAATTCTGACGCCTTCGCAAATGCGACAAAAAATGTTGCAAATGCGGACACTGGGCTTCACAAAAGCGACCCTACCCAGCCCATGCCTTTATCGCAAATGCGATACAGATGCGAACTCTGCATGCTTCGTAAAAGAGATCATTTCTTCGCAAACGCGATCCCTTCCCCAGCAGCCCAGGTTCGCAAAAGCGAGAGCTACCTCGCAAATGCGATGGAACCTGTACCAGCACTCAACAATTTAATAAAATCAATCTGAAACCAATTCGAAATTCACCTGATCCCACTGAGGCTCCAAACCAAACACCAACACCATTCCAAAAACATAACGAACTCGCTCGCGCGATCGAATAACCAAAATAATATCTAGAAGCATGAATCGAACGTCAAACGCATGAGAATACAATGAACTTCAAGAACTTGTAGAATTGCAACCAAGCGTCCGAACCATATCAAATCAAATCCAAATGACACCTAATTTTGCAAGCAAGTTCCATATGACGAAACGATCCTATACAAAGTCCCGAAACCAAAATTCGAACCTGATAGCCTTAAAGTCAAACTATAGTCAAACTTAAAAAAATTCTAAACCTTTAAATTGCCAACTTTCACCAAATGATGCCGAAACCCTCTAAAAACATCCAAATGCAAATCCGGGTATATGCCCAAGTCCAAATCACCATCTGGACCTACCTGAACATCAAATCTCCGATCCGAGGTCAAATACCCGAAAAGTCAAACTTGATCAATTCCTTGAATTTCAAGCTTCTCAAATGAGAGTCACCACTTAAAATCATTTTCAAACCACTAAAAAACCCGAGCCGAAGATGGACGCAAGTCCTAAGGTGAAGTTATCCATGACCTCAAATGGTCGAATCGGATGCAATTGCTCAAAACGACCAGCCGGGTCGTTACAGTGGACATCCAATCCTATGTGGCACTGACATTTGATGAGGTGGATGCCACATGGCTTGCCACCTCGCCGCCCCTAACTCATTTTACCCCTCCTTTCTATTTTTTTTCCCCTGCCACTATTGCCACATTACGGTATCATGAAAATAATTGTATTTCAAATTTTAATCTTTTATGATTAGGCACTGAGGTGGCATGCTATGTGGCACTCACCTCATCAAATGCCAGTGCCACGTCGGATTGAATGTCCTCCTTGGACAAACTTAATAGAAGAAAGGTATATTTGAACCGATAATATTACGACAGGGATATATTTGGACTCAAAATATAACAAACGGTATATTTAAACCTTTTCTCCTGGTACAGGAGTATATTTAGCCTTTTGTCATATTGAGAATAAACAATTAAATATTTAAATTAACTAATTAGCAAAAGAATCCAATTTCATTTTTGTCCAAGTTTATCATATAAGTTAAATGTTTTACGTTGATAAATCTTAGAGTGTTTTTACGTTGATAAATCTTAGAGTGCATAAATTTGTTAGACTACTGGTGATCAAAGAAATAAGAAAATAGAGCAAGATCGGTTAATGAGTAGTATTAAGAGTTAACTTGGTTAAAATACAAATTTAAAGAAAGATGAAATAGTAGAAGATACAAAATATATTCTAACTAAGTTGTAATTTTGTGTAAAATTTTCAGTCAATATTAGTCTTTTTTTTTTTTTGGTAATTAGTGTTAGCCATTTTAGACTAAATATTGTCCCTTATCCAAAATTTTGTAGGAACTATATGACCAGCCTCTTTTTACATATATTTTTGAAATGACACAGTCAATATTTGTCATTTTTAATAGCTCGCACAACATATATTTTTGTATGTTAAAATATAATATATATAATATATATAATAAGTATATGTTTCTTGTATATTTGACAAACGAATGTAATTATTTTTGGCCGACGGGTCAAATGTGTAACCTGCCCTATAAATAACTCAAAATCAAATTTCATCAAGGGAGTAATCAAATTCATACTTTAAATTTTATAGGTTCGAATTCAACAAAACATCACAATTATTGATTTATTGGTTTCAGCTGTTATTTATTGAATTTTTAATATATACACAAAGAATTTAAACCAAAGTTATTGAATTCAGATGAACTGTGACATTAACACTACATATACCTCTGAATATATATTAAGTTTTACATTTGTTGAGTTATATATAGTTTCAAGAATCATTCTTAATTTTTAATTTAAGATTAATGCAATCTGAAATGAGTTTGACAATATTGGCAAATGAGTTATTCGAGATGGTGTGAGAAAAAAAATCAATTGTTTTTTCGTTGTCATATAAAATTACTTTCTTAGTGATGAGGTAACATGATTTAATTGCAGATTCATTTGTAATTAACAAAATATCAACTCACCAAAATGAGGAGAGGAAAGAAAAAAACCAAAAATTTGTATGTCAATAAATATTTATGTTTTATCTTTTAAATATATAAAATAAGTATATTATATGCATTATATATATATGTTTGTTATTTTTTTATTTTTTATCAGCTATTTTATTTTTTTAGCGTTAAAAAATATACATTTCTCTTAAATATATTTATATTATTAAGCACAGTTTGTAAAATTAAAAATGATTGGGTTTATTTAAGTTTTACACTTCCGTTGAATATACAATATAGGCCTATAATATAACATTGATAACTTTAGAATTTTTCCATTCTTATACAATATTTGAAATTTATTTGCCGAAATTATCATAATTTTGTATATCACCCGCCCTAAACAAGGATTACTTACAAATTATATACAATCTATCATTAGTGGCTTAAACTAAGGAATTTGGTTACATCATTTTCCTATTTTCTCTCAACCCCTCTTTCAATAAGACTCTTTCCAGTTGTGTATTACTTATTTTAAACCATAATTAGCTTTATTAGCTGAGCGAATATTTTTGGTATCTAACATTTTTTTGGTGTCAGCGTAGTGTTAAGAGATAACTATCTCTTTTCCTTATCAACAAACTTTTTAGCTTGTCATGACGGTAACCAGAGAGGTTTGAAATGAGTTGAATAAAAATCCTCCTCGACGATGAGCAGTAAAGAGTTTTTAGTATTCAGGTGTTTGACTCTCCACCATTGATAGCCATAAAAAGCTTTAAAGCTTTTATTCAAATTTGATTTTTCAAAAACCATTATTTGTTTGGATTGGGTGTTGTTGCAAATAATTGAGAATATTGTTTGGAGTTTACATCTCAATTTTGAGGGTTTTTGGTGAAGATTAGACTTGATTTTGGCTGAATTTCATATTGAAACTCGAATAAGAAGAATAAAAAGAAGAAGAAGAAGAAGGCATGACATATCATATACTTATGAAATTGTAGTAAAGTTGTAGTATAATGGTATGTATACTGTATTCTGTTGTAGTTATATATATATAATTTTTGTTTGAACGTTGTATGAAAGTTGAAAAATAGCTATATATTGTATGAATCATTGTATACTTGTATTTAAGTTATCAATACTATCTTTTTACATAAAGTTGTTGATATGTATCAAAATTTGTCCAAAGATTTTACGAGGTTAATAACTATCATGCGGGGCTAGTAAAGTATTATGCTTCACTTAATTCGTTAACTTACCCAATACACTAATATATACCAAATTAACGAAACATATTTAAATCAGCACTAAAATGGATACATCGTACTCAAAATTAATATTATACGATTTGATGGTACAACAACATATAAATTTAAAAATAAATTTTGTACAAATTTAATATTGATATATCTACAACAATATACATACTAAAAATAGAATTCACATAACTAATTATATAGTATACACTTATTTACAACTTATCTACAACTTTCATACATTATTTTTACCTGGTTAATATACATCTACGACATCATACAACTTAAATACAATTTTCATACAAATTTTATATAATATGTCTTTCTGTATATTTTGTATATTTGTATATATTTTGTATGTGGTGTGTGTTTCTTCCTCTCTAAAATTTCAATCAAATCTTTCTCTCTTAATACAATTTTGATACAATAATTTTATGTAAAAGATTGTACTGGTAACTTAAATACAAATTTTCTACAATGATTCATACATTATACAACTATTTTTCAACTTTCATACAACATTCAAATAAAAAAATACAATATAATACAATTACATACAATTATACTAAAACATTACTACAATTTTGTAAGTATATTGTATGTCATGTCTTCTTCTTCTTCTTCTTCTTCTTCTTCTTCTTCTTTTAATCTGAAATTCAGCCAAAATTAAGTCTAATCTCCACCAAACACCCTCAAAATTGAGATATGAACTCCAAACAATATTCCCAATCGTTTGCAACATTACCCAATCCAAACAAGTAATGATTTTGAAAACTCAAATTCGAATTCAAAGCTTCAAAGCTTTTTAATGGTTGTCAATGGTGGAGAGTCAAACTTCTTCAGAATTTATTGGTTGACAATTTCAATTTGAACACCAATTGTGCAACATGAAAGAAAATTACTATGTCAAAACTCTTTAGTAAAACGATTGAAATCCATTGATGAATTCCATTAAAAATATATACAACATGAAAGGATAGAAAATAAAGGACATAAAAGAAAGAAAAATTGGGGAAATAACAGATAATGAAAGTTTGAGAAATAGAGAGAGACGGAGAGAGAGCGCAGGAGAGAGAGAATAAGGATGGAAAATAATTGATTCCTTATTCAATTCCTAATATAAATAGATATTCATTTAATTCCCAAAGTGTATATAATTGGTAAATTATATATGCCTATGTAATTAAATTGAAACTTGAGTAGAAAGAATAATAAAGTTTCAAATAGTGTATAGGAAGGTAAAAATCTCTTCTCAAATTCCGACTAATTTATTTTTTGGATGATTAAAGGCTATTTACTTATTGCACCATTATAATTTTCTGAAGTAGTCCTATTCGTGATTTTTTTTTTCTATCAACATCTTCATAATTACATTTGAGTTTTGTGTTTGATTGCTTTCTATTCGTGTATCAGAGTTAGAAATTTCAGGTTGAAGGATATTTTTGTCAACAAATAATTCATTAAACGGATATCATTAAAGGGGGCCATTTCTGAACAGTTGTAAAAAATGAGGACAATTTTTAAGTAACGGCGCAAAAATAGCCTATTTGTGCAAATCAACCCCTCAAAGTGGCTATTTATATAAATTTCTCGAACGATAATTAGCAGGGAAAATGCACATATAACTATTATTAGGGATGATATTTAGAGATTAATTAGTACTTATTTTACCTTAAAATTTTAAACTAAAAATCTTAACTTCAGGACAATTCAAAAAACTTTTGTCCTGAAAATCTGAACTGAAAAACTGAAATTCTGAATTCTTTAGCCGCCCTTTAGAGTGGCTATTTGGTATCGTTTCTACAAATTAGTAGTATTAATTGGGCCAGCCTAAAACAGCCCATATCACCAACGGTTTTGTTAAAAAAGCGGGAGACAATTTCCTGAATATGATAGAGCGCCAAAATTCGAACTTTATACCGCCAAATTCTTTACTCAGCACCGTCTGTATATATATAAACACACACACACACACACACACACACAAAAGCTAGGTTATTTATGTCCCGTAAAATTCTCATTTTCAGTTCTTTACTCAGCTGAAAAAGATTTGCAGACTGAAGCTCTGAGTGCATTTCAAGAATGGCGGCGGAGACTCAAAGCATTTCCCGGTTACTAAACCCATTGGCATTTCATATTCAGAAATTGGGTTTTGAACTCAAATGCCCTCTTTGGTAATTTTTCTTTTTCTCCTTAACTCAATTTTCTTTAATAAGATTTGGGTCTTTTTTTTGTTAGAGACTCGTAGATCCTTTAGTTTTAAAGAACTAATTTATCTAAAAAGATTAGAAAAAATTATGGAAATAAAATGGACTCAATAGAGGATCTCTTTTTGGTTAGAGAGAATTTACTTTAGTGAACCTCTAATTTGTTTAAAGATAATTTTTTTGTCGAATTAGAAGGACCCCCAACTTTATAGGACTAAGATTTTTACTGAATAAAATATACCCTATAGAGGAAATGGAAATAGAAGATTCAGATAGTTGGTCTCAACTAGTTTGCATTAGGGCATTTCCTGGTTAGAGATTCATACTGCATTATATGGTATTTGTATGATTAGAAAAAAAATCTTAGTTTACTAAACTTTAATTTATTCAAAAGATAAAATTTTTATGGAATAAAATTACCCCAACTGTAAAATGTCAAATATTTTATCTAATAAAATGGACTCAATGGAGGAAATGGGTGTAAAAGATTCATAGGGTTGGATCTAGGATTTTAACTTTAAGCAGGGGACGGACCTTGCCCTTTGGTATGGGGTTCTGAACCTAATACTCTTGTTGCGAAATATAAATTTACCTATAAAATAGGTACAAACTTATACCTTTAAAAATATAATGATTTCAATGTCAAAAGCCTAAAGGTTGGATCCATAGAGTTTAAATCTTGGACATGCCTATAACTTTAAGCGTTTGGACCATTTGCGTTATTAGGTTCGAATTTTAGTACTTGTAAATATTTATGTAGATTTCTTAACACATAGTTATGATTTTGCAGCTTAAACTTGCTGAATAAACCTATGTTGCTTCCATGCGATCATATTTTCTGCAAGTAAGTTATCATTTTTTTTTTTTTGAAATTGGATTTTATGTGATATTTGCTTGAATGTTTACTTTAGGCTTTGAATATTGATTACCCAAAGATTTTAAAAAATTTAATCTTTTGTGCAGCCTTTGTGTTCCAAGGTCTACCCAAGTACAATGTGAATGCCCTGTATGCAAACATCAATATGTTAATCAAGGTACTGTTACTTGGTCTTATTACATTGTTTTTGCTGTTTTAATAAAGAAATTCTGAAATAGGCCGCAAAACTAATTTGTTTGTAGGGAGATACACATTAGAAAGAACATTAATTCCCTCAAATGTTACTGCTTAAATGGCAGTATATATATATATATATATAAAATGAGTTGAGCTCAATGGAAGAAGTGAGTATTCATATTACCTACCTCACTTATTTGGGACTGAGGTGCAATATTTGTAGAATGAATCATGATTTTACAGTATGAAAAGATAAGATCTTTTCTGTTTATAACGTGTCTTAGATTTTGTGAGGGAAATAATTGATGTTTTGCCTTTACTGGAATGGTGCAGAAATAAGGGCAGTGCCTCATATGGAGAGTATGATAGCCATATTTAGAAGCTTAGATGCTACTTTCAATGCTAAAGTCTTTCAATTCAAATCTCCTGGTAAATATATCTTAACCTGTATATCAATTTTTCTGTTCTTTTTTTTGCTAGTAAAATACAGTACTACTCACACAAAAAAATTGGTTTAATGCACCAGATGCTGGATGGTCATCGGAACAATCTCCTCTTTCTGTTAATGCTGATGATGGATCAAGAAATGAGCAATCTGTCAAAGCCATAGTAAGCAGCAATGATCCAAACAAGGAAATTAATAGGTGCAATGGACATGGAATTCCTTGGAGTGGTGTGAATCATTTGAGTCTTTTGCCTTCTTCTGACAGAAAGGCAGACTTGAAAAATGAAAGGAATATTGCAGAGGAAATAGATTTGAATCAATTGCAACAACAATCACCAGGCAGCTCTCATTCATCTGATAACAACAAAGATATAGTTAAAGAGACAAGTGAACTGAGAGTAAGAAATAATGTAAGTTTCATAATTTGCTACTATAATATAGTATTATATTTCTTGAAAAGTATAGTATTATCGAGTTGTTTTCACCTTTTCATGTCATTTGCATCATTCTTTGCAAATGGAACAGTAAATGCCTGCTAAGTGCTAACTAAAGTTTTTACGATTTTTGGGTTGCTCATTACTTGCCAGAGATTAGCCTTAAATTAGAAATAATTTCCTGTATAAAAGAAGCACATCCTTCCAATTAAAGTACCTAATCATATGAGCAATTTCTCCAGCTATATAGCAATATTTATGCTTGAATAAGTCCAGGAAGTATAGTAGCTAGTTATCTATGATATGATGGTGGCAGACTATCGATGGATATGTACTGTTTCCATGATTATACGCAGCAAACTTTTTTTTTTTTTTCTTTTAAATATGTTTGCTTGTTTTCAGGATATAAAAAGCCATACTGTAAAGATGTCCATAGAAGATAGCTCACAAGTGGTTGAAGGTCTAGTGCACCACACAATTAAGCATGAACATGTGTTTGAGGAAAGAGATGTGAAGAGACAAAAGAAATTAAGCTATGAATTGTCAGAGACTGTCTTGGAAAGTCATGCTATTGCCAACTCTGACTGCTCTTTGGCATGTAAATTGAGTGAATCTTCTTTGGTTGCTCAGCCAAAAGCAGTTTCAGATCAACATCTTCTGAAAGGAAGTGTTTGTGCTTTCTGCCACACATCTAAGATAACAGAGGTCAGTTATCTGCTTATACTATTTTAAAGGACACATTTGAAAATAGTCAGACATGTTTTATTCTATTGATGTAATCATTTCATATTTGGCTACGATTAATACTTGCAGGGAACTGGACCAATGCTGCACTATGCAAATGGAAGGGAGGTGGTGGGAGATGTTACTTCACTTTCAAAAGCCATACCTGTGCACATGAAATGTATTGACTGGTATGCAATTCCACAATTTAGCTTTGATATTCCGATATCAGTAACTTTTAATAACAAGCTCATAAAGAAAGCTCTAATGTGTTGGATTATGTTTTGTTTTATCTTTTGTGTTGGATGACATACTAATGGTAAACGACTTCTGAACCATTCTTGTTTTTTTCCTTATCGTTTTGATAGAATGGTTAAAGGCTTCTAGCCTTATTGATGGTTATTTAAATTGAACTGGGGAAATTTTATACTTGCCAGCTTGCAACTGTTGAGTTAGAACTTGGAAATATATTGCCCTCTATTTGTAATGACTGAATATTTTGCTTTGGAACCAACTAGGCAACATCTGTATATTTGACATTATATTAGATTTATTGTTAGTGTTCACCTGAGCTCTTCCACATTTACTTAATTTTGCCCTAATTGTATTGCCTTCTTTTACAGCTAGCAACATTTTCATTTATTATTATTTGGGGTTCTGCAGTATTTAACTAGTCCGTTTTACTATTTAATTCCATTTTGTAGGGCACCTCAAGTATATTATGATGGAGATACCTTGAGAAATTTGGAGGCTGAATTGGCAAGAGCTGCAAAACTTAAGTGTAGTGGCTGTGGACTAAAGGGTGCAGCACTTGGCTGCCTCATGAAGTCATGCCGCAGGAGTTATCATATGCCTTGTGCATTTGAAATTCAAGACTGCCGATGGGATTGTGTAAGTAGAGCAATATAATGCATCCAGTCAATGATTTCATCAATCTGAGATCTATAAAGATTGTTCTTTTCCTTCTCTCCCTCAATGTCCAAATCTTTAATTGCAGGACAACTTTGTAATGCTCTGCCCGAGTCATAAATCTGTTAAATTTCCAAGTGAGAAGTCAAAGTCTAGGAAGCGTGCCGTTATGGAAACATGTCCAGAATCTGCTCCCATGTAAGAACTATATGTTATGGAAGTCCCATATTACTCCCTCCATTTCAATTTATGTGTCTTCCTTTCCTTCTTTAGTCTATTTAAAAAAGAATGCCTCTTTCTATATTTAGTAACTCTTTAATTCTAACATTCCATACGGCATATTTAAGACCACAAGATTCAAGGACATTTAGGTACATTTAGATGTGGCAAAATGGTTAAAAAAAAATAGTTATCCATCTTTATTATCCATTAAAAAATGGGTTGGATAATGAACTTTTTAAAAACGGGTCGAATATGGATAAGAAGCATATTATCCACTTAGAAGATGGTTAGCCAAATAGATAATCAATGGATAACTAATGTGTTTAACTTTTACATTTGTAAAGCCTCAAATTGAGGGTTCCTCAAGTTTGGAAGACTAGTAATTCTCCCAAAAGTGATCATATTCAAGAAGCCATGTATAATATTAATATTCATATTATCCGCCGGATAGCCCATTTTTTACCTGTCTCAAGTACGGCTTGGGTTAGATAATTTATCTATTTTTTGAAATACCCATTTCGACCCGCTTATCCATCCCGCCTTGCCCGTTTGCCACCCTTAGGTACATTATACACATCTTTACTTAAAGACTACATGATTTAAAAGTCTTCCTTTTCTTAATTTCATGTCCAGTCAAACTAAGACACATAAATTGAAATTGAGTAAGTATTTTTTATCACCTAGCTTAAATGAAGGCACTTAAAACAATGATAAAAGATCCTCGTGAATCATATTAAAATCTCTATTTCAAATGACATAGAATACACAATTTTAAAGCTTGCAAGATAAACACATGATTTTCCTCATTTGGAATGTTGAATTTGTATGCAGAACATCTGAGCGATTGAATTTTTGGGCAACATCATCAGATGGACCCAAAGAATGGGTTCTATGTGGATCTGCTCTATCCTCAGAAGAGAAGGTTGGTCTCCTTCCTATAGTAAGAATGTATTTTGCTAGTTTCTTTCATATGCATGCAAAATACAATGCATATATTTTATGACTGCTTGATCAGTTTTTAAATCTCATGGATCAAATCACTAGCACAATGTCATTTTATAGGCCATTGTTGCCACTAGCAAGTTACCAAGGAAACCCAACTTAGCTAACATTTTTTATAGGCCAAAGTTGCCACTATCAAGTTACCAAGCAAAACCAACTTATCTATTTAGCTCTTTGTCATTTGTACATATAAGCAGACAACTTAGTTTGTTTATTCCCCAAATGGTTTGACTTGATTTCTGTCAGTGTTAGTTTATTCTTCTGTTGTCTGTTAACTTTCACACCTCCACAGCTGAATTAGCTATTTATTTTGTTTATTTGTTGCAATTTGGTGGAGTGAAATAATCCGATAAGTGTAGCTCTTTTAGTTTGTGAATTTGTTGGTTGAATTGTTGTACTTCCATCAATATCAGTTAACTGTAATTGGTTCTTCTGGTCTTATTTCAGTATATGATGGTCAAGTTTGCTAACATGTGCGGCGCAACTGTGTGCAAGACTTGGAACCCAAATGTTACCCATGTCATTGCAGCAACAGATGAAAAGGGTGCATGCACCAGAACACTGAAAGTTCTCATGGCAATTTTGGGTGGAAAATGGATCCTAACAATTGATTGTAAGCCCTTTCTTCTTTTTGTCTTGCATGGTTAAGTTAGCTTATTTGTTCATCCGGTTCTCCATTATGGGAGAGGCATGTAAAATTGCCTAAGAAGTAGGCTATGCAATTAAGTAAATTAAGTTTGCAATTAAGTAAACTACGCTAGTATATATTTATAGGCATGTAAATAAATAAATTTAGTGCGACAACATAAGAACAAGAGTATCTGTTATTTAGAGGATTAAAAAGGAGAGAGGAATGCTATGGTATCAAGATTGGAGCTAGGAGCTTGGGTACATGTATTTGTGTTGAGAAATTCATAAATATGTATAGATATTAAATTTAGAACCCAATTATTGGTACTGAAAATCGTTGTTTGAAATCCAAAACTATGCCTCTGTATGGTATATATTGGAGACTTGGAGTTATGCACATTCCAAAGACTCGTGAGAGAATTAAGATATCAAAATGGTGCTCTATAGTATGAGCATGGCACTTTATTGGAACTATGCTGCTTGGTTTAGAGCAATACTATAACTCGCGAAAGTGAAGTGGTAATTTTTTCTGTAGATTCTGTGTCCTATCATGGTTAGCAAGATAAATAATAAGCTTAAGTACTATAATTTTCTCTTACTGTGAAGACATGCCTTTATAAATGAATCATCCCCCATGAATAGAGACAAGACTAGGACAATATACTCCAAACAATTGACCTATTAGCTCAGTTTAAGTGATGCTAATACAACTTTGCTTATTTCCAGGGATAAAAGCCTGCATCGGAGCAAATTGTCCTGTGATTGAAGAACCTTATGAAGTTAGCCTGGACAATCATGGCTGTTTTGGTGGCCCTAAAGCTGGTAGACTTAGGGCTTCATCCAATGTAAGTATTCATTTTTCTCCTATAGGGATAAGAATTATTGTAAGCATTTACATTTTCTGCCGTGATAAGAAATGCATTTACAATGCTGCTTGTGAACATGCTTTAGGTTGAAACATCTTGAGATAATCACAAAAATGGTCCCTTGTTTGAAGATAAGTTCAAAGTAGTCCCTTAAGTATGCATTAAGTAGTAACACTTTCGGTTTCTGTCAAATCTAACAATAGACAAACTGTTTAGTGCATACTTACGGGACTACTTTGAACGTACCCTCAAACATAAGGAACCATTTTTGTCATTTTCTCAAAACATCTTTGCTGATTTTCTTAGTAACGAGCATGGAGTTCTAAATAAAATTATGGCACAGTAAAAAGGTTCCTTGTTTCATATGCAGGCACCTAAGCTTTTTGATGGTTTCAAGTTTTATCTGAGTGGAGATTATGTGGCAGCTTACAAGAAGGACCTATTAGATCTAGTTGAAAGGGGTGGAGGTTCCATCATTCACACTAAGGAACAGCTGATTTACCAGATTGGTTCTATGAAAGAAACTAACTCATCTTGTCTAGTTGTTTATAACCTTGATCCACCACGCGATTGCATGTCTGGCGAAGATAGCAATGTTTTGCTGCACAGACAGGCTGAGGCTGAAGATTTGGCCAAGCAAATTGGTTGTCAGGTCATTCAGCATACATGGATCCTGCAGTCTATTGCTGCATGTAAATTAGAACCTTTCTGCTGATATAGCATTGCAAGTTTCAATATAACAGTGAGCACTAGTTTACGTTTAGGAAGATCCTGCGAAGTAACTTTATTCATTGATAGATGAGAGTGAACTGTCTTGTTTGTATGAGGCTGTTATACATTTTTCTACAACTGAGCAATAAACTGAATCTTAAAGGGAAAGGTTTTACTTCCAAGAGATGAAAATGGAGTACTAGCAGATGGAACTTTGGAACCCTGGAAGTTACATATCCTTGGTGACAAAATTGAGAAAGGTTTTTGACTAGGAGAGTTATAAGTTTCCTTAGCCAACTAATGCTTTTTCTTCTTTGGTTGTGGACTTGGTTAGATAAGCAGATTCCAACGTCTTCTGCAACTCTTTGGAGCTGAAAGTAGGGCTGCTTCCTAGGCCGGGCCTAATGGGCTTGGCGGGCCTGGGCTTGGCGGTCCCGAGCCAGCAGTCCATGTGTATGGGACCGGCACGCTACGGGCCTAAGCCCATATGGTTCCGGGCTAAATGGGCCAGGCTCGTGGGCCTAATGGGCCTAAACGGTTCTGGATTTTTTATATATTTTATAATCTAGGGAAATTTCTTGTAGACTATATATGCATATACTAATATAGATTGCATTAGACATATATATATACATACATATGTATTAGATATGTAATATATATATACCATATCATATTAAAACACAAAATAAATTGCAAAGAAATATTCAAGAGAATGTCTTATTAATTTTATTATTATGACATTTACAAAAAATGACAATATCTTTCTTAGTCTTCTTCCCCCCAATGGAATGAGTACAACAAGGTACTAATACTACCATTAAAAGGAAAAAAACTAAGGGAGATGTGCCAAAATACAAGTTACATAATAAACTAAACAATTATCTTTCTTAGTTCTGTTGGCGGTGATGGAAAAGAGGCTTGTTCATCACCGCTTCCGGGCGAAGCCGCATCTTGCGCAAGTTCCACTAGCATTTCTTCATAAGCTTCGTCTACATCTAGTTGTGATTTTGCAAGTCCGAAATTTCTTCTTTCCGAACGGATCCAATCTCGGAAGAGTACTGCTTTTTCCAAGCTCTCCCTCATCGACGCTCTATGATCACCGATTTGAAGTCTCGCTTGACTGAAAGCGCTCTCCGATGCCACCGTTGAAGCTTGAACGGTTAAAATATCTCGAGCCATCCTTGAAAGAATCGGATAGTATTTTTGTTTGTCCTTCCACCATTCCAAAACGTCGAAGGAGCCGTTGGGATTCTCTGATTCAAGTCCCTGCGACAAATACACTTGAAGCTCATTTAGTTGTGAACTATCACCAATATTCTCACCTTGGGAATCCTTGAACTCCGTCCAAGCACTGAGGACCTTTAGGCCTGCAGTTCTTTTAGTTGAACGTGAAGTAGACAAAGTAGGAGTTGGAATATTGGGTCTAGCATGATCTAAGGCAGTTTGATATGCATTATAAATTATTTGTGCATTTATTTTAATTGAGGATTGTGCATCTCCGAGTATAGCATATTCCTCAGGCGAAAGTGATAAAGAGTTATAAATTTTAGAATACCAAAAATTTGGACCTCCTAATTTCATTGTAGGGTTTAAAAGTGCGGCAACGCTAAAAATAGGGGGGATAGGGAAAAAAATATTTTTTAAACTTAGTTCTCATAGAATCAATAGCAAGTTCATACATTACTCTACCCTCTGAAAATTAAGCAAATAAATCTGCAAGTGCAGCAATATAAACTAAACAATTTGAAATAGCAGGATAGTACTGGCCAGATAAATCGTTTGTTGCAACTGAAAATTATTCTAAAAAATCTATAAGAATTTTAACGTTATTCCAATCTTGGTTAGTAAGGTGCTCGTCGTCATCATTATCACCACCACCTACACGAGCATTATAGGTTGCGCTAATTGGGTTTCTATATTCGTAGGCGACAACTAGACTTTCATACATATAATTCCATCTAGTTGGACAAGGTTTAGGAACCTTACTTTCCCTAAGGCCAAATTCATCACATTTTTAAAAATATTCTCTTAGTCTACTTCTACGGTTTGAGTAAAACAGCCAATTAAGAGCCATTTTTACCTTTTTAATTTCTACATTTAACAGTTTCATACCGTCACCAACAATTAAATGGTAAATATGACAAATGCACCTAACATGAAAAATATTTGTAAAAGCGAGATTTAAAGTACTTGTAAGCATGCCTATTGCATTGGTGTTACTAGAAGCATTATACATTGTAACCGACATTATTTTATTTCTAATACAAAAATATCTATAAATATCTGATACTGTGCTAGCAATAAATTTACCTGTGTGGCGTGAGTTAATAATTCTATAGGCAATAATGCGTTTTTGCATTATCCAGTCCTCGTCTATCCAATGACTTGTAATGGTTAGATAGTCACAGTCATTGGCATTTCTACCTATATCCGTAGTAATAGCAATGCGACAATCTATATGAGTAAATAAATATCGCAAATATTGTTCACATTCGTGTTTATATTTATAAATATTGGCCTTTACGGTTGCACGAGGCCATCCTTTATAAGTAGGGTTATAAACTCTTCTAATATATTGTACAAAATGGGGGTTCGAAGGAAAGCTATATGGTAAGCACATAACAATTACCATTTTTGCTAATTCTTCACGATCCTTATTTGGATCGTAATATATAATTCCATCGGTAACAGTGTTAATTCCCGGTTGGACTAGATTTGAACCTGCACTAGGGTGAACCGAATTATCTACTTTCCTCCCCTCTTCCGTAGCTTTCATTTGTAAATATCTTTGTTTATCCCTAGGGTGTTTCAATATGTGCCTAGTTAAACTACCCGTACCGCTACGGTTGCCAGTATATTTATGAGCCAACAAAGACCCACAACTTTTACACTTCGCCTTATTTCTTCTCTTAGTTGAGTAAAAAAATTCAAACAAGAGATGTTTCCGCCCGTCTAGGAGGTCTTCTATCAAATGTAGGGGTTACTACAGGAGGGTCAGGCGAGGCATCATTTGGGTTATTAATAGGACTAGTAGGTGTATCATCTAAATCCGGTTGGGTTTCATCTAAATCATCATTTTCGAATATAGTTTCATTAGGATAAAGAGCGTTCATCGTTTGTTCATCTAATTGATGACCCAGTGCAACATCATGACAAAATTGGCTATCCGAAAATTGAAAACAAGGATGATCACTATCTAGAATAATAGGTGGAGGAGGACGGGTAACAGGGGGAGGAGGAGTAGCTTGGCTACTAGATTGACCAATTTTTGATTTTCCCTTGCCCTTACCACCAAACATTTTTTTCAATGAAAAATCCATATTAATAAAACAAACACAACAAAATTAAAAATTAAAGAGTTGGAACGAGTTTACTGAATTGATGAACAACTTCTTGAAAATTGAATATCGTTGAAGACTTGAAGACTTAAATACTTCAATTCACCAACTTGATAATTTTTCACGAAATTGGAATAACAAAGTATGCAATTATGGAAATAATTAGAGAGAGATTGAGAGAATTTGTGAGTAAAAATGAAAGAATGAGGGGGTATTTATAGTTGAGAATAGATAAAAAGTGTATTTATAAAAAGTTTGGGGTTAAAATAAAGTTTGGGGGCCAAAATGGCTATTTTCTGAACAAAAAATGGTCAAATAATGGCCCAACGGCTAGATTTTAAAAATCTGGCCGTTGGCCATTTTTAATTTTTTAATTTTTTTTTTTTTGAAATTTGACCGTTGGGCCCGGCCCAGGCCTGCCTGGCGGTTCCGGGCCTGGTGGACTTTATGTTGGGACCGGCCCATCACGGGCTGTAGGAACGCCAGGGCCCAGGCCCGTTAGGACCGGCCCACGAGGCCCGTTTGGCCCACCAAGACCGCGGGCCCGAGCCGGTCCCGGGCCAGGCTCGGCCCACAAAGCAGCATTAGCTGAAAGTGTTATAAACATATTTTTCTATAATTGTGGTGTTCTGTCTAGCTTGTTAGTTACCTCGTCTAATTCCTGACGATACCTGCTACCTTTTGCCAACATAGGTACTAGGTAACTTTGTCTAAGTTATAAATAGGATGTTGCTAGAGGAACAAAAGAAAGTTTAGAAAATAAGCTCAAGACTACATAAAAGGCATGATAATAGTATAAATGAGAGATATCGACATGATCCATATTACAATTCTTGTGTTCTTTTTTCTTGGATATGCCAACCACTGTTGATCAATGCCAAGTTGCATACTTCCAAGCTTTTGTTGTAGGATTGTATGCAGTTTGGCAGTCCCAAGGCTTTTCATGTGATCACAGATAGGCTCCAAGTTAGAGATCGCTTATGTATCATGTCAATCCCTCGCGCATACAATGTTTTCTTTTTCTTTATATCTTTTGGAAAAAAGAAAAAGAAAGATATTGCTCATCATCTCAGAAGAACGACTCTTATTGTTCATAGATGGAGGTAGCTTTTATATTCTTTTAATTGTTATAATTGATTCTCGTACTTTGAATCACATCATTCCAAATTTGGAATGGAAGATTCTTGTTAGTCCATTTAAAAAGAATGTCAAATTCAATATCGCGTAACTCTTTAATTCCACCAACCCATGTGACATATATAAGACCACAAGGTTTGAAACATTTTGATACATTACATACATTTTTAATTTAAGACCACAAGATTCAAAAGTTTTTCTTACTTTTCTTAAACTTTGTGCCCAGTAAAACTAAGACTTATAAAATGAACGGAGGGAGCATAAGTTATGATCTAAACGCTTACAATTACACCAAAAGTTATAGCTGATAACAAAGGGACAACTTTATTTTTTAGCAAAGCCTACCAAGCAGGCACCATATTCAACCACCTTGACCTCGGCTATCCCTTCACCTTGGACTTGCCATAGGCAGGATGTTAGCATTACCCAACAATATATACATTAGATGCGGGCGCATAATGTTAGTAGCTCAAATTCTAATTAACAGAGGATTAGACATCAGGAGTGCTACAAAGGCAGCTTTAAAGTCCATCCATAGGTCCTCAATTCTTCCAAGAATAACTCTTAAAAACACCATATATTAACAATACAAAAGGAAAATCCTGATATTTCTTTATCATGGATGTTGAAGCAGAGGACAAACCAGGCCCATCTGAATAATCTATGGGAGGGATACCAAAAATGTTGAAGCTAGTTTACTCAAGAATTTGATGTTCCAAACAACAAATAGAGAGCTTAATATCCTACCAAAAGGTTTTTGAACTGCATAAGATTATTCATCCAGTTTAGCACGCTTCGTTGGTGGTGTATTTGATGAGCTTGAAATATTTGTCTCAGGATTTTCGAGATCTTCTCTTTCTTGTTCTTTCTGCTTCTCCCCCACCTTTTGAGTTATATAATCTCCTGCTTCTTGGGGATTGCTTGGTGGCACTCCTGGATCATTTTTGTTTGAGGAGCGTTGAACTGCATCTGTCGACTGTGCAGAGGCATCCTCAGCTATGGATGATGAGGCCTTTACCAAGTCAATACTCGGAATCGACTTGCATTGCTTTTCAAACATCTCCTGGAGATATCGCCCTTGTTCTTCTATACGCAGCTGCAGATTTCTTTGAATCTGTAAAAGTACGTGACAATAAAAGCACGCATTACATATGATACCACCTAAGTTTCCTTAGATTCAATGAGCGGGCAATTCATTCATCTATCAGCATCATAGAGGTATAGAGTTCCTTGCCCATGAAAGAGCTGATTCCGAGCCAAAATTAAACAGTGAGAAACTCAAGATCAATTATTTCAACAATAATCAAAAAAGACAAGAACAGATTAACTACTTCTGTTGTTAATTTTATTTTTATTTTTTAAGGAACTACTTCTCTATCGGAAACAACCTCAATACCTTCATAAGGTAGGGATAAGTCTGCATTCACACTACCCTCCTAAGACCCCACGTATGGAATTACACTGTGTTTTTGTTGTTGTTAAGGAACTACTTCTGTTGTGATTATACAGGAATTATATAGAGATATTCCAAAAGCTTCACCTTTAACTTCAGAAAGGGTAAAAGAAAAGCCATGCCTGCCACTATTTTATACCACAGACAGCAGTTAAAAGCAATCTCCAACAAAATAATGCATGACAAGGAGTCTTCTATATGCTCATATTAAGGACGCAATTTCTTGCGGATGATGCAAACAGTGATGACCTATCAAACTGAAACTAGAAACACCAGAGGCGGATTCAGGAACTCAAGAAAATGGACACACTATTATGAAGAGGTAGATCTAGAATTTATATTTGACGGATCACGGATTTGATGTTAGGCTTAGGAGGGTGAGGAGAAGTGTATCTATTTCTGAGAACCAGTTCGGATTCATGCCGGAACGGTTGACCACAGAAGCCATTCCTCCTGTGAGGAGCCTGGTGTAGCAGTATAGGGAGAGGGAGAAAGACTTGCATATGGTGTTCATTGACCTAGAGAAAGCTTACGACAAAGTTTCAAAGGAGGTTCTATGGAGATGTTTGGAGGTTAGTGGCATCCTGATAACGTACGCTAGGATGATTAGAGATATGTACAATGGTGCTAAAATTCGGGTGAGTACTGTGGGAGGAGATTCGGAACACTTCCCAGTGTTGATGGGGTTACATCAGGGATCAACGCTTCCCATTTTTTATTTGCTCTGGCGATAGATGTGTTGACACGACACATCCAAGGGGAGGTGTGCTATGGTGTATGTTATTTGCAGATGATATAGTGCTGATTGACGAGACACGCTGAGGGGTTAATGCTAGGTTGGAAGTTTGGAGACAGATCTTAGTGTATAAAGGTTTCAAGTTGGGTAGGACGAAAATAGAATACTTGGAGTGCAAGTTCAGATGCGAGCCTCCATTTCATTCATTCCGCTCCTATACGATGTGTAACATTACCGAGGGCGTGACCCTCGATAGGAAGGTGTGGAGGTCGAGAGTTAGTATTGTAGGTTGATAAGTAGTCGAGAGTTTCTTCTAATCGTATCTGTAGTATTAGTATTATTCTTAAATTTTCGCGTTCCTAGATATTTGTTATTTCATATAGTGTCATTCTTACCAGTATTATTAGTAGTATTCTTGTATTTCTTATTTTTATATCTTTGTTATTACACATAGGGTCTTTGTTTTTTTTCTTGTGTTGTTATTGTTGGTTGCTTCCTCTTTAGTGTTTCTTAAGCCGAGGGTCTATCGGAAACAATCTTTCTACCTTCACAAGGTAGAGGTAAGGCCTGCGTACACATTACCCTCCCCAGACCCCACTTGTGGATAACATATATATTTATACTTCGCATCGAAAACAAGGTCGATCGGACTGGGATTTGAACCACCAATTTCACTTGTAGAGGTGCACTTTTCATTGCACCAGGACACTTTGAGCTTGGGTGTACACAAGTATATTCAAGTAAGTTTTGAAGAAATATAATATTGCAATATATGATCTAGGGAGAGGAGCATGGATTCACGTGAACCCATACCCAATCACCTAGATACACCCCTGCACAAGATCATGTTGCTAAGGCAAGAATTAATACCTCAAGTTGTTCATGCAGCTGTTTCTGAACTTCCATCTGTAACCGCAATGCTTCAGTGATCTCAATACCCCTGCATCGAAACCCACCCAAACACATCAACATGAGAGTACAGATTACGGTTAGTTACGAGGGGAAAACTTCCTAGCAATTCAAATAGAGCCTTTTAAGACACCATGCCATTCTACTTAAAGGACCTGTTCTACATTACATGTGCACATAGAACTATTCTAGCTGTCTTACCTCCGTCTATCAGAGCCCTAAGTTAACTATTCCAATATTTTCCTTTCCCTTATCTTCCAATTTTGTTGACAACTTGAATAAAATCCTACTTTTAACAAGTAGATCCTTCAATAAAATTTCATATCACCATCATTTTCACCCTTTTTCTTTTTGGAATTACCTTATACATATACCAGACCAAATGGAATATCTATTTCTCCGAATAGGTTCATGCAAGGTTGTACCAGTCCAGATAGTAAATTATTGAAGCCACTATATCTCAATATGTGGTTTATGTTTTCCGTCTACAGCCATATGGCAAAAGCACCAAACTGTCAACAAAGTCCATTATAAGCAACATCAATTAAGCACATTATGCCCCAAATATTTGCCACTGGAAGTAGGTAATACACTCATTAGCTTATGCACAAGAGAATATCAAATCTTATCCAAATTCCAAATGATGCATATCATTAAGCCAGAAAACGGAGGCAATGGACCCAACTACTAACGTTTTTAAGTCCAGAGCTGACAAATCGCCAATGAATGACTCTTTCTTCTCAGAGGACCCTGTTATGAGAAGGGGAAAAATAAAGGGGCTTCAGTAAACAATATATTGAGTGAAAGGAAATATAAAAGCCTGACAAATATAGAGGATTATTAGCATTCTCCAAGCACCAACAATCTCTGATCACAAAAAGATAACGTTAATATGTTAGGGATAAATCCATTTGGCTTTTTAGAAGAAGACAAACAAAAACTTAGGAGATTTTAGCAGTGGTGTTTGAAGTTTATTTGTTCCAGTTAAATAGTGCAAACTTTGACTAGTTTCTTATTATCTTGGCAATCGTATATGAAGTTAATAATACCAGTTAAAGTGCCAAATTTTTACCAGTTTGCTATGTTACACCTTTCACGCATGTATTATTTCACGTCCTTGACACGTCTCAAAAAAATAATTTCCTAAGATATGGGCAAATGCCGTTACAGAGAAAAATTCCATGTTTCTTTTTCCTTTATTTGTTTATAGGAGAAAGGCACAAATTAAGAAACATTTAGTCAAAGCTATAAGCATATTATACAAAGAAAGCACTAAATATAAATCCCGAAATCTCAGCTCCATTTTCAGGAGGGGGGACGGAGGGGCGGAATGGGGGAGAGAGGGAGGGAGAGAGAGAGAGAGAGAGAGAGAGAAGGTCAATATTGTCAGTGTGGCTTTCTTGTTCAAGTAACATAAACCTAACATAGGTTTCATACGGTGTGATTCAGTGAACCATAACTTGCATATTTAGCATGAACTAAAAACAAAACAAAAAAAGCTCCTATTTACACAAAAGGCAATCACCATACAAATGCTAAATTGTTGACCTTTACTATCTAAAATCTTATCTTCATCATCTGCTACTATGCAAAAAAACAAGATTGAGTGTCAGTGTATTCAACATATACTTTTAACCTCTTGTGATTCAATGATGATATATGAAATAGCACCAAAAAAAACTAATAACTCCACATAGCATAAAAAATAATGCACACATCTGCACACAAAAAAAACACAACTTTTTTCACTTATAAGAAAAGAAGAAACTAATTTTTTTAATTACAAAAACAAAAAAAATTAGACATCTACTGGCTCGAGTAACAAATGCGCAGGCCCTAAAACTCAATTTTTTTTAACGACTTTTGAGAACAGAGACAACATTAAGACACATGTAAAAAACACACAAGGGAAAAAGAAATAGCTGCATACCCTCTGATGCTTCTGGTTTATATCTAGCTGTTCGATATTTCTGCATTATAAGAAATTGTATCAAAACTCCATCAGTTAAATAATACAGCATGTCTATATGTGAAAGTATCTAACTTTGAAAATGCAAAGAGCAGAACAAACCTGCAAATGGCTTTTTACGTGATAGATGGTCAAACCTTCAACTTTCATTAACTTCAGCACACCCTTGGGGGTAGCTCCTGTATTTCAAAGTAGAATTATCGAGCTAGACAACAATCCAATACTTATTTAAGATGCAAAGTAAGGAGAGCGAATTACTTTCACTTCCACCAAGTTTGTTGACTGCTTCCACAAACGCTTCATGAAGTTCTGGTGTCCAACGCATTCGTTGCTTCGATGAAGCACCACTTGCAGTGGATGATGCAGGAACAATGGCAGATGTTTCTACAGATGCAGTAGGAATTTGCTGCAATGGTTGGCCTTGGTGTACTGGGAAATTTGAAGGTTGTTTTTGTTCCTGATATTGCATCTTTAATCACACAACAAAGAAATGTAAGAGCCATCTCCTTTTTAATTATTGAAAGCAGAGTAAGAAAACAAAAAGCAAATTAAGATGAATAAAAATCCAGCAGTTGGTATAGAACAAAACTGACCTTTGGCTCGGCATCAGCAATGCTAGTATCTACCATGATGTCGTTCCAGTTAGAAGTCAGAGCATCATCATCATTCATTACAAGGTCAGCCCATTCCGGCCAATCACTTTGTTTACTAAGATCCTCAGATGGGATGCGACAATCACCTGTATTGCTACAATCTAGTTGAGTGTTGTGGACGGGGGTATTTAACGAGTAATCGAGGTAATCAGGCAATGGCGCTGTACACCAGGGTTCATTATTTTCATTAAGATACTGGCTTGATGCTGCAGATTGAAGAACTCCAGAATTAGCTAATGGGGTTAATGCCTCATTATTTGTTGACGAAATGAAAGGTATAGGTGCAGAATGCTCTTCATGAGGAAGAACAGATGAAAAGTGAAGATTGGTGGAGAATCCTGATGATGAGGACAACAAATGACCGACCGCCCCACTGTTTGAAGGCAATGGAGAAAGGACAGCCCTCGGCAACATAGGATATTTGTTCTCCAAGCTTGCTGGAAGCATGGGAAATGAAGAATGAGCTCCTGATGCTCCAAAATTACTGAGTTGATGTGCACCCGCCCTCTGGACGGATAAAGTAGGACGCGCCTCCATATCCTATTTTAGGAATACCAAACACAACTAAATTCACCTTAAATAGAATCTTCTAGCATTTTTGTCACTTACGGCAAAGGCTGATTCCTGCATCACAAGAAAGGAAATAAAAAACTTAGAGAGCTAATAAGCACAAAACAGAACAGCACACTAACAAGTTTCCTCAAAGGTTGTTGAAAACCCGTGGTGCTTATAACTAGACTAAATCATTAAGGAAAAAGTTATTGTTACTATCCTAAAGAATAAAGATTGGAAAACTCAAACAGATGATTGAGCTGAATTAAAACACATGACAAGAAATTACTAAAACTGAAAAAGAGCGTCAGGGGCGGCCCTTCCTTAAAACAGGTAAAGCAACTGCTTTAGGCCCCATATTTATAGAAGCCCCGTTTTTTGTTACATCTAATAGACTATATATAAATTTAAAAAAAGTTCTGTAAAGTGGAAAAGTTTGATTTCTTTCTTTAAAAAATATAGAGAAAAAGGATTTGCAACTGCTATGATTTTATCTTTGAAATGAATATCGAACCCAAATTTCGTAAAAATAACGTGTGATATATAGGAAGAAACAATTTGATGAGAATGTTGATAATGAAATCTCAAAATCTCTCGAAGAGTCCTTTAGAGTTGATTACTTTTTATACATAGTAGATAAGGTTATTTTTTCACTTCAAAATGGATTTTGAACAATTCGAAGCACATGAAAAATATTTTTGATTTTCTATTTAGCGGTAAAAAATTGAGATCATTAGATGAATGAAATTTGAAAACACATTGCCTTAATCTTGAATGTTCCTTAAAGCATAATAATCAATCCGATATTGATGGTTTAGATTTATTTTCTAAACTAAAGTGTTGAAGAAAAACAGTACAATTAAAAGGTAATAGTTTAATTGATATACTCAAATAAATAAAAAGATTTGATTCTTTTCCAAATGCCTATGTTGCTTATAGAATAGTGTTAATAACTCCTGTTACCGTTGCTTCAGTGGAAAGAAGTTTTTTAAAATCAAAATTGATGAAAGCTTATCTAAGATCAACAATGTCTCAAAAAAAGTTAAATGGATTAGCTCGAGAAAGACTTATTAGAAGAAATTGATAATACGAAAATCATTAATCTAGAAAAATAGATTTCAAATTAAACAAAAAAAAAAATTAAAAAACAAAGTTAAGGCCCCTCATATAGTTTAGCTTTAGGCCACAAAATTCGTAGGGGCCGCCCCTGAAGAGCGTAGAAGAGAATTTCAGTATTCCCCAACTAGAATCAAATTTGACGGTGAAAAGTAGTTCATCAGTAGGAAACATTAACCAAATGGTTGCATGACAGCTAAAGGCCAAAACCAAAGAGATAGTTACAGTTTTCAAACATATTGATAGCTAACTTCACTAAAAAGGTGAAATCTAAACAACTGGCACCAACATGTAGAATATCTTATATAGCTATAGTCATTATGTAAGCATGATACTCTTTACGAAACTTGATGCTAGTTTGAATTTTAGGTTTCTGACCACCCAAGAGAACTCATTACTGTCATAACTTTAAAGACATAGCATGTCTCGAAAAAAAACTATGGACTGCAGCATCACCGCTGATACAAAGATCTGCCATAGAAATGCCAATGAAAAAGTACTATGAAATATGAATTGTATGTAGACACTAATCCTTCCATACTATAGGACGGATTTAAACCATGCAGGTGCATATCTATCCGTAGGGAGGTTAGAACATAACAAGAAGATAGATTCAACTCGAAGCATGCATAGAGCTTGTGGTATGGTAGAAAAAAGTACTTATGAAAACATTACAAGACTAATGCAGCATTTTGTTTCTCTTGAGGGGGGAATTCGGAAAGCGGGCATCTAGTCCTCTTACAACTTGATAAGAGATTGACTAAGTCACACACTACAAGGAAAAAGCCCCAGTTCCTTCATAAAACATGTCTACTGAGGACGGGCCACCTGTAGCAGAATTTCCTACAAGAGGATTCAAAAAAATATCTTATCGGAAACAACCTCTCTACCTTCACAAGGAAGGTAAGATTGCGTACACACTACCCTTCCTAGATGGGTCTGTTTTACTCTCTACCTTCACAAGGTAGGTAAGGTTGCGTACACACTACCCTCCCCAGATTCCACTTGTAGTATTACACAGGGTTTGTTGTTATTGTCGTTGTTGTGATTAGATTAAAAAAAAATTGGATTTAAAAAATTACTAAAATGTCACATCTAAGGTTCACACCTATGACCTAAAGCAATTGTTGAATTCACTTTGACATAAGGTAAGATTCTATCTTATGTCAAAGTGAATTCAACAATTTATATATAATCAAGAAATTTGTTTTGCCTTATTTACGCTATATAATTTCTAATCGAAGAGGATTTAATTGAACCCCTTCGCACAAGCTACCTCTGGCCCTGCTAGAGGCGAATCTAGAAAATTGGTAGCAGGTTCACGTGAGCCTAGAAGCTTTTGTCCAGACCATGTATATGGATTAAGAAACCTACTAAATATTTATAAATACTGACGGTGAATCCAATTATTATTGAATATTTAACTTAAGGTCGTTACAAGAACCCATAAACATCAAATCCTGAATCCGTTTCTAGGCCCTGCCAGCCACCTTTCTTCATCTGTTGCCTTTTGTTTAGTATGGAGTTGATATCAAAGTTAATTTAGCAGAAGAATAACTACAATAACCTAAACCTCTGCCTTTACTTTAATGCCACAACCAAATAAACTAAATAAATTTCTTTACAGAATTTTAGACTATAAAGTCAAGATTAAAACTTTCAAATAATCAGAAACCGATTTAGCTGCTCCAATTGAATAAGACCAACAACTCAAAATTTTTAAAAAAACAAATAAAGCTACAGTAATGCATGGAAACATCATAATTCCTACCTCGCATCAAATATATTTTGTTGAATAACAAATTATATACCTAAAAATTTCGGATTATTTCAACGAAATTTAATGAAGATGAAGAAAAGGGTATAGGAAATTAATACCTAAAAATTCGAGGGTTCCGGTCGCTGGCGAATTTGAAAGGAAAATGAACGGTGACGACTGCAAGTTTTTTTGATGGCTTTATTTTATTCTGGTTTTTCTTTGGCTGCTAATTTTATACTTTTACTACAAAACTACAACAAAATACTGATTGTATAAATCTGTATGTAAATGGCATAATATAATAAGAGTCCTATTTTAAGAAAAAAAAACAAAAAGAAACAAACAAATTAAAATTGAAACCAAGTTAGGAAAAGAATAAAGACATCTTTTTTGACTTGGTTTGTTTCGGTATTAATTTTTTTTTTAAAAAAAACAGATAAGTATTACTACTTTCTTTTTTTTAATCAAATTTATCCTTACAACTTGAATCAATGAAGATTACTTAAGTGTGACTTTCAAGAGAAAGATAATTAGGTTAAATAAATAGTCTTAAAAATTATTAAATATTTTTTAGGAGTGTGTAAAAACTTTACAAGATACAATAATATGGATTTTTACGTAAAATTATTGAATTTGGGGGTCGTTTAGTAGGCTGTATTAAGTATAATAATTCTTGTATAAAAATTTAATCCGTCCAATATAATGTTTGGTTGCTCAATTCAATTTATGCATACCTAATACATGGATTACTTATACCTCATAGGAGGGCTTAGCTAATACCAAAGAAACTAAGGGATTACTAATCCCTGCATTAACTATATCCGGATAAGACCCTAAAATTACTAAATCGCTCCTCAAACTCTTTTTTTAAATTTTTTTGTAAACCCTAAAATCTCTGCATTACTTGTGACTGTACCAAACGACCCTATTTACGAGTAATAAACTATTCGGTTAGTGTTGGGGGTAAATAAAAAGCAAAGTGGGAATATGACAGTGAGGGATCCCACTATATAAAAGGCATGCAAATTGGATAATGAGTGGACAGCTTTATGGGTGCACGTGTGGTAAAAAAAATTTCTTTATGAAATTTAATTAATTTTATAAATTCTCCTAGCTCGGCACTAGTCAACTTCTGGGGTGTACGAATAGTACTACAAAATTTAATTAATTTTATAAGTTCTCCTCATTCAACACTAGTTAACTTTTGGAGTGTACGAATAGTACCGTAAAATTTGATTAATTTTATAAATTCTCCTCATTTAGCACAAGTCAACTTTTGGGGTGTACCAATAGTGCCTTAGGGGCCAACATGGCACTGACCGGCTAAGGCTCCCGTGCGATAAAAACGAATTGAGTCGGTATTTATTTATAAGAGGCACACTCATATAAATAAATTCTCCTCGTTTAGCACTAGTTAACTTTGGGGTGTACGAATAGTACCTTGGAGGCCAATATGGCACTGACCGGCTAAGATTTATGTGCGATAAAAACGAACTGAGTCGGTATTTATTTAGAAGAGACGCACTCATATGAGCAAAGAACTTTTTCGATACAAATAGTGTTTTCTCTATTTATGAGTTTTAAGGAATGTGAAATCTAATTAACCAAAGTTTAATATGAATATCAGAAATCGAATATATAAAAAAAGAGTTCAAAAAAAATTATCATGTTTTCACTTATTCTATAGTTTGCCGGACGTTTATTTCTTTGTAGTTTTTAAAAATGCACATTCTGATTCGATAAAGCAAGAAATCAAAATTTGAATTTACATAAAATGATTAGATCAATTTAATATTCGTATTAAATATGGAAAACTAGATTTTATATCTAGAACATTGGCGCAATATTATTTATGAACCTAAAGTGTTGGTCTGATCACTGCTCAAAATAGTAAAGCGACTTTAAAAATGGTCTTTCACTCTCTTTTTTCTCTCATCTCAATCGTTTATTAAAAATTTATCTGCATAATTATTTACGTTAAATTATACTAAATTATCATGATTAAATGATAAATTAAAGTATATTAAATTAACTATAATCTATATCTATTTATTTATATTTATATTTATCTATACTATATTAAAAGCACGAAGTCTCGAAATGTTGTTCGTCTTTTTTACCCTTTAAAATTTTATTTTATATTGGACAAAATTATAATTTAAATTATTTTTTTATATTTAGGGCTCTATAATTAATTTTATTTTGTCAGTAAATCTTTTCCCTTAAAAGGTTCATCTCTCTATTTTTAACTTTTTTTTTTCTCTTTTTAAATGGCACTCTACTTTAAACTACAATTTAAATAATTACTTCCTGCATCTTTTGATTTTATACAAATAAGATTTGATATAATCAAGCAGAATTTTGAATGATTTTATTTATTTAAAATCTAATAATTTTTATTGCGTAATCTTGTTTTAAGTTCTAAATTCACTAATTGGCATTACCCTTACTAGGATGATTAAATTTTAAGCTGACAATTAACTTTGTATAATTCCATTCCTGTTATTTTTGGACATAACCTACTAAAATAATATTTTTTGTCTTCTTTGCATAATATTTGAAAATTACATTAAACATTTAGAACAAACAACAAAAAATGTATATTTAATAATATAAAATAGAGAGAAGTAGTTGGCAAAAGTCAAATGTACTAATAGTCCAGCAGACACAACGATTCAAAACTAAAATATCACCAATATTTTACCTTTTAAAATTAAAATTCTAATTGCAACTAAATATTTAAAATTTTGAATAGACAAATATATATATATATATATATATATATTAAGAATTAACAAAATCAATGGTTTCCGTTAATTTTGAAAATAAATAATTAAGCATTTTAATTACGCAATAGGCAAAAGAATCCAATTTAATTCCTTTTGAAATTCATCATATAAGTAAATTTATTTTTAAGTTAACACAACTCTCAAGATATATAAATATGTCCCAAAAGAAGAGCACTAGTGGCGAAAGAAACATAAAATAGGAAAAAGTCGCTTATATTATGATATTAAGAGTCAAAATAGTTAAAATAAACTAACAAAAATACATAAATGGAGTACACGCGCAACACACGTATTCTAAAACTAATTTAATAGTAACCATATTTGTCATTAAAAACATATGTCATGTGTTTATTGAATTAGTATAAATATATGATACATATAAGTGTTTATGCTGTTATTTTGTTATGGATGAAAAATAAGAAAGGCCATTTCATAAATATAACAATTTTGCGGGGAATAATAATTTGATTCGAATATATGAATGGATAACGACAATGTACAACTAAGGCAAAAGTCACACAAATTGCATGCACAAAGAATCTAGGTGAATGCATTATAATTATAATTGAATTGCATGCACCTATTAATATTGTTCGTCTTGTAAACAAATTTGAATTTTGAATTGTGGTTGGTTTTAGTGTTGTTTCTTGTCCCAAATTAATGTATGCAATTTATAAATTTTTTCAAGTAGCATCAACATATATATATATATATATATATATATATATATATATATATATATATATTCAGAGAGAGAACTTTTTTGAAAAATATTATTCTCTCTCATACACGTATAAATTACTTAAATGGAAACATCTGAAGTTGTCACGAATTTTTATTTAGACACTTCGAATATTGTTCCGGTGGAACATGTATACTTCAGACATATTTTGCTGACATGATTGATAGCGTGAGTGGCACAATGTAGAATGCTCTTAGGCTTGATGCTACTATATTTTGCTAAAAAGTGAACCATAATTAGTAGGTTTTTCTAACTGAAAAATGGAGTAATTACAAATGAAATTGTGTATGAACATACATTTATGCTGTTAGGTATATAGTGACCCTAGATCCAATCTCATAAATGATAATTTGAACATATTTTGTGAATGTTATTTGATATAAAAATATATGACATTTGATATTCGTTTATCATAGTTATTATTAATTAATTGATTAATTTAACAAGGTCGTTAATTAAAATTTGAGATTTGTCATCGTGATGGAGATCATGATAACGAGACTAAAGTCTCTTACAATTTAATCTAAATTTGTTCTTGATTGTAGGATTATTAGTTTGGACATTAGTAATCCGGTTAGATCAATATTTATATGATCGTCTTTATGGGATAAAGATTAGTTGATCTCATTAACTAAATCACATAAATAGATGATGCATATAGAGATATAATCACTGAACGAGGAGTCGTTGGATAATTCCTAATGGTTAGAATTACCATAAACTGTCAATAGGATATTCTCTTGCAGAATGTGATGTAAGAGTTTCCTTTGACCTGAGATGATCATAGTAATTGACAAGTTATTTATTGTGCTTTGATACTAGATACCTATAGCCTTAGAGCGATAGTTGAAAGGATACTGCGTACAATTAAATAATTATAGAATTAGTGAATGATCAAGATAGAATCTGTCAACTCTTAGTAATGAGTTTAAGTTCCATGTTGTCATAAATTATAGACGATGAAACTAAGACCTTGGCCAGGGCAATTGAATGAAAGAAGAAAAGAGTTTCTTAGGTCATTCAATGTCGATTATATTTGATATGAACACATAGTTGGTCGCCTATTAGGATTTGACAGTTGAATCATATCCTAGGGTGATCCAGAGCTATAAGGACAGAAGGTGTGACGACCCGGCCTTTTGTTTTGAGAGTTCTAGCCTCGTTCTCCCATTTATTGCTCATTTTATACTTTATAACTATTATGTGACTTGACGGGATAGTCGGTTCGGGTCCGGAGTGAATTCAAAATGAAATGAGACACTTAGTCTCAAGGTTAAAAGCTTAATTTGAAATGATTGACCGGATGTTGATCTATGAGTAAATGACTATGGAATAGAGTTTTGATGGTTCCGTTAGCTCCGTTGGGAGAGATCCGTAGTGGAATTAGGCTTGAAATAGTGAAAGTTGAATTTTTGAGAAATTTGACCGGGAGTGGACTTTTGTTATTGGGGTCGAATTCTGATTCTGGAAGTTGGAGTAGGTCCGCAATGTCAAATGTGACTTGTGTGCAAAATTTAGGGTCAATCGGATATGTTTTTCCTTAGTTTCAATAGACTTGAATTAGGGTGCGATTCGTGTTTTTGAAGTTGTTTGATGTGATTTGAGGGCTCGACTAAGTTCGTATGAAGTTTTAGGACTTCTTGGTATATTTGGTTGAAGTCTCGAGGGCCTCAGGTTGATTCCAGATGGTCAACGGATCAAAAGTTAAATTTGAGTGATTGCTGAAGTTGGATCCCTGTTCGTGTAATCGCACCTGTGGAGCTTTGATCGCAGGTGCGGGCTGGCTTGCGCAGGTGCGAGTTTGAAAGGGAGTGTGTAGGTAGCCGCAAGTGTGAGGAGTTTTCCGCATCTGCGTGGTTGCAAGTGCGGTGAAAGGTGCGCAGAAAAGGAAGGCGCACAGGTGCGATAGGGAGTTTCGCATTTGCGTGACCGCAGATGTGGCAGGGAAACCGTAGAAGCGGAACTGGACAGATGGGCTTGGTCCGCAGAGGCAGCTTGGATTCTCGCAGAAGCGAGTCCGCAGAAGCGGAGTGAGTGAACCGCAGGAGCAAAAAGAGCCACAGATGCGTGTATGATGTCGCTTCTGCGACGCCGTAGAAGCGGAAGTGCTGGGTAGATTATTAAAACAAGGGTTCGCGTTTTTGGCTTCATTCAAACTTTTCAAGCACGGATTTGGGCGATTCTTGAGAGGGTTCTCGAGGGGATTCTTGAGGCAAGTCCCTTGTGCTCATTTTTTGATCAATAATCTTGCTTTCCTATTATTTTCTCACCTAGTTAGTGTGTATTTAAGGTGTAAATTGGGAGTTTGAGGCTAGCGGATTTAGAAAGTTTGATTTGGGGATTTGGGTGACGATTTGGTGTTGAATTTTGATAAATTTGGTATGGTTAAACTCGTGGTTGAATGGGCTTTCGGGTTTTGTGACTTTTATCGAATTTCGTGACGTGGGCAGGTGGCCGGCTTTTGAGTCTATTTTTTGCTTTTGATTAATAACTTAGCATTTTCTTATGGAGTTAATTCCTTTAGCCCGTATTGATTATATCAAATTGTTTATGGCTAGATTCGAGGCATTTAGAGGCCGTTTCGCGAGGCAGTAGTGTGCGGGAGTAGAGATTTTCCCAGATTGAGGTAAGTAACAGTTTTAAATTTGGTTCTGAGGGTACGAAACGCCATACTATGTGTCATGTATTTGGTTTAAGGTGATGCACATGCTAGGCGAGAGGCGTGTGGGCGTGTACCATAGGAATTGTGACTTAGTCAAATTCCATGAAATTGTGTAATTGAATAATCTGTTGTTATCTGTACATTCTCCATGTATTAGAGAAATTGAACCACAAACATGTTAGCACTCATATTTAGACTACGTGTTGGCACTGTAGGGACCCCCGGAGGTCGGTTGCATGTTGAATTATCTGCTAAATTACTGTTTTGTAGTCAGTCACAGTTTTACTTGTATATTACATCTCAGTTTCTATTGTTTATTATTGATGCATCATATTATTGCTGTTTGGGCTGCTTATCATGATTTTTGAGAGCCGGAGAGACTGGAGAGGTTGATGCTGAGTGAGGTCGAGAGCCTAATTGTGAGGTTGTTTATGTGATCGGGCTGCAAGCCGCAACATGTTTCACTGATATATGCCATGATTGGCTTCTTATAGTGCTTGGGCTGAAGGAGCCCCTCCGGAGTCTATACACACCCCCAGTGAGCCCAGGTACCAACTAAGTGTGAGTGCCGAGTGCTAAGTGATTGAGAGGAATGAGTGACTGTGAGGAAAGAGTGATGGTGAGGTTTGAGTGAATGGAGGACTGAGTAACTGTTGCTCTGAGAGGATGCATTAACTTCATTATTGTTACACTCCAGCTGATATATATCACTGTCTTGAAATCTCTGAGAGATATTATCTTCTGTTTCAATTGAACTTGACATGAATTAACTGTTTTGGCATTAATTGTCGTACTTGAAAGCATGCCCACTTTCCTATGTTGAAATCACTGTAATTGAACTTTGACTGTGAAGCTCGTCACTACATTTAGTTCTTTATTTAGTCTTGTTACTTACTGAGTTGGTTGTACTCGTGCTACACCCTGCACTTAGTGTGCAGATCCAGGGGTTTCCGGCCATAATAAGTGTTGATTTCAACGTACAATTGATTTTCTGGAGATTCTGAGGTAGCTGTCGGCGTTTCGCAGGCCTTGTCTCTCCTTCGCTATCTTTCCGCTTGTTGTATTTAGTTTCAGACTATATTAGACAGTGTTTTTCTCAGACTTGTATAGATGCTCATGTACTCTGTGACACCCCGATAGTTTGGAACTTCCGCGTTGTGTTTTGGGTTTCTATCCTTATTTATGAGAACTTTTATTGTTAAAGCTGCTTTAATTCATTTTCTGTAGAAGTGTTGAAAATATTTTAAATGACAGCTTGCCTAGTACCGCGATAGGCGCCATCATGACAGTTTAGGATGTTGGGTCGTGACAAAAGGAATCACTACATTATTCTCTACTAGTTCTTGAGAGTAAATTGTAAACTTCATTCTATCTGGTCATTAAGGAATGTTGTTAAACGCCACCCTTGATTAGTATATTGATGTGATCAATTTACTATGGACTTAGTATTGAACCTATGGGTCGCTCACTAAGGAGTGTTCTGATCTTTGCTAAAGAATTAATTACTTTATTATTTGATAATTAAATTAAAGAATTTAATTAGTCAAATAAATATAGTTATTAGTCCAAATAAAAAATTATTATATTTTTTGCTAGCACAGAAAATATAATTAATATTGTGAACAAATTGAAGTTTTCTATTTGGAATAAAAAATTAAACTGTATCTATGAAATATTTATGTGATATATATAGTTGATACTCATAAATATTATAAATTTTTCAATTCTCTCAATTCTCTATCTACTATTGTAACTCTCCTAAAATTGTCATTCAACATAGAGAAATAATCATCATATTCTTTGAGAAGGTTACGACAGTAGAGAAAGCTTATCATATTCTTTATACATACACAATCTCTTCGTTACTTCTTCCCTCTAGAATCTAAATTGAGTTATCTTATTGGGTAAATTGATAATTGATATCTTATCTGTTCGGTTATTGGTTTAACATATCTATAAACGGATAATTGATATACCAAATCGATAATATTCATAACCGAACCGAACCGACAAATACCCCTAATTAAGATCAATACCAATTGGTCAAACAAAAATATGCTTCCAGTAGGTCCCCATGGTCCACACCTTAAAAAGGAGCAAAAGGGTCTTGGTGGTGTAACATCATTTTTGTAATGAGGCAGCAGTTTGTGTCGGAAAGTCTCACTTTCGGGTGAAGCGCTCCTTACCATTGAGGTAAAAGGTTCTCTATCTCCCTGACACTTAACACCCACCACAATCGATCCATTCAATACAGCTTCTATGTATATATATATCCCACTCTATTTGATTATTCCTTTTGCTCCACTATGGATAGTTACTTTGCAGATTCTCTTTCTTTCCCTGGTCATTGGATTAATGAAAACAAATCTGTGAAAGAATGACTCCATTTTCAATCAATCATTTGTAGCCCATAAAATTGGTGGATGCTTGGGAAAAGAAAAGATTCTACTCTTATTGTTACAACTAAGTAGGGGAGCATTAGAATTTGTTCTAGTTGAATGACCACATTTTACTGTGAATTTGTGCATCATCTTTTAGCAAGTCAATGCTATGTTACAGTTTTTTTTGTTGAGAAAATGGAAAAGTAGTTTTTAGCTGGTATGATTCGTGTTATGACTCGTCACTCAACCCATCTAATCCAAGTAAAAGACAAATATCTTAATGCCAATGCTCCTTAAATCTTTAACTTTACATATCATGCGATATGCAGTAAAACCTTTGGAGTTTGTTTTGCAAAGAACTACGGAAGTGTTAGAAAATAAATTAATTCAACATCTTTCCTTTTACTCGTAATAAACACACCAACAAGAAAAGGAAACAGTAACGTCCTACATAGATGAAAACTTTTGGAGTACAGCAAAATTCTCATAGCCAGTTGCACTAATAATTCTTACCAAGAAAGGAACTCCCTGATCTTCAAAAACTCAAATAAACTATTGGAAAACACAATCCTCAAACTAAACGATGGCATTGGCAGCACTTGCAATCCTTGGCCAAAGATCAGCACACTCTTTCCCGATGGGACCAGTAATGGCAGATCCTACATAACAGAAAAAATACATGGTAAGAATAACATAGACCGGCATGCAAAATGCAGATTTAACTAGGCATTGATAGTCAAACGATACAACTCTTATTAGTCTTATAGTTAACCCTCAAAGAGTCACTTAATGAGTCAGTTTTTGAATTGATGAATCAATTTCTTTATATCTGCCACTTGCTTTGGTAGTGTTGTCTGTGTGATTACTTACGCCGAATTGCTAACCACAATTACACTGATTATCTAGTTATGAGAAGACTTCTCATAGAACTAATGGGTGTTTGTATGAATGGTCAGGCACTTCAAAAAACAACACTTGCTTGACTCGACACGGCGTTTAGGAAAGAAATACTTGTGAAATTTAAGAAGCCCAATTTTTGCTCTAAACTCTTAATTCTATACTCCCCCCCCACGGGCGGTAGTATGTAGTCCCGAATGAGCCTCCTTCGATGGCTAGTCCAGAAGGGGTTGTCAAAAAAAATTGTAGATATTTGTGTAGTTGTAAATCAATTCATAAGGGAAAAGTAGAACTCTGAAGATAAAAGGTTTCTAAATGAGGAAACCTAACATTTTTTGGTGGACTGACTAAAAAGGAAAGAATGCCACGTAAATTGGGAAAGAGGAAGTAACAGACTTCAAAAACAAAGATACTGAAGTAAAAGTGATAAAGGTAAAATGATCTCTTTTGCCTTTGAAATAGCAATAAAGTCTACCCAATGTAAAATAACTTACCCTTCATTTCACCCTTGGGATTCACAATTACACCAGCATTATCTGCACAAATAAAAGAGAAGCATCAGAAGACGAGTTTTCATATACTGTGCAGACCCCTCTAACAGCCGCCCCAAAACACTCAATAATTCAGTGAACTACCCGGATACAAGTAACTATCATGCATGGAACCAATACACAAACAGAGGGAAAAATAATACCGGTAATATAACTAACAAGACAAGAACAGCAAGGAAGACAAATATGAATCCAGTAATTTATAATTACGAAATGATATATGCAGCTATACTTTATCTCTACATGGGCAAACAACTTGCTAACTAGAATGAAAAGATTCCCGGCAAACACTGGAACTAATGAAAACCCAAAACTAAAATTATAATGCTTTTGGAAAAGGTTAAACACAACAAAACGGCAACTCACAATATGAAAAGCAAATCAATTTCAAAACAACAAAGCTAATTAAGGGCATCTGAAAATACCTTCAAAGTACATGAACACACCGTCCTTTCGGCGCCACGGCTTGCGCTGACGAACAACAACAGCAGGCATAACCTTCTTCCTGAGATCAGGCTTACCCTTCTTCACAGTGGCCATAACCATGTCACCCACACAAGCTGAAGGCAACCTGTTAAGCCTTCCCTTGATACCCTTCACCGAAATGATGTAAAGGTTCTTTGCACCAGTGTTATCGGCACAATTAATAGTTGCCGCCACCGGCAAACCCAGCGACATCCTGAACTTGTTCCCAGCGGAACCTCCTCGTCCTTAAATCACATTTTAAAATAATTAGTCACAATTTCAAACTAAGTTAGACTACACGAATCATTTGTTCAAGTTCCACTCTATTAGGCTCATTACATTTTAATGAATTAATTAATTAGTCAAATACAACTAGCCGACTAGTTGTACATGTACCACCCTATCAACCTCAAAATCAGATTTTAAAATAATTAATCAATCAATCGACCGCATTTAAATCTCAATCAAGTCGGGGCCGGTTAATCAATCAACTACTCCCTCAGTTCCAATTTATGTGAACATGATTGACTGCGCACGAAATTTAAGAAAAAATGAATGACTTTTGAAATTTGTGGTCCTAAACAAGTCAAAAAGGGTCCAGAGCATTTGTGTGGTTATAAAAACTTGTCATTAAAGGTAGAATTGTAAGTTTAAGCTAAATTGTTTCCAAATTTAGAAAGGGAGTACTTATTAGGCTCGTTTCAGTATAACACAATTAACTAATCACAATCAATCAATCAACTAATTTACAATCCCAAAAACTAGTGGGGAATGACTGAATAAAACGCCAGTACATGAAGCATCCATACATGTGCTCTATTAGGTTTCTCATTTCATTCTAATACACATAAATTTGTTTTCTAAAGTATTTAAGAGTTATATAAATTAAAAATTCCCTAAATCTCACAGGTTCTACATTAAATTTTCAGAAATTTTAAAAATACATGAGATCAAACACAATACAGAGAGAATTTCCGCAGAACAGATAGTGATTGCTTTCATGTACATGTTATTCCACTCTATTAGGGTTCAAATTTCAATCTAAGCCCGATAATATAAATCTGTTTTCTAAGGTTATATAACTCAAAGTTCACTAAATCTCACACTTTTTACATTACACTTTTAAGAAAAAAAATGAAAAAATAGGATTTATACAAATTAAATATTTCAATTCCAAACTAATTAGCATCGACTATATGAAACATTTGTACATGCTCTGCTCTATTAGGCTCATTTCATTCTAATAACAAGTAAATTAGGATTTATTGCCTAAATCTCACAGTTACGTTACATTTTTCAAAAAAAAATACATGAGATCAAATAGTAAATATACAGAGAATGTACAGGGTTTTTTTTTTGTTTTGAAAAATACATGAGATCAAACAATAAAAGTACACGTGGAGTTTACATAGAATGATAAAGGAGATAGAGATTGAACTGTACCTCGCTTCGACATTGTTGGACGGTGTTGTTCTACACACTCCCTGTCTCTAACCCGTGAGAAAACTACAGATGAGGAGGCGTTAGGGTTTTATATGCGAAGGTGCCTAGGGTTTTTCTTTGGCCCAGTTTATCTATCGAGATCGTTTGGCCCATTGCGTGATTTGAAATTGAGGCCTGTTGACTGGCCCAATGTAATACCATTTGGTTGTTATTTTTGCAGTAATGGCACGAAGTAGCCATTTTGGCGTTTAAGTTTAACCTTGAAAGAAGCTGGTCTTGAAATTTAGACCTTTATGTAGGTCACCTAACCAATGGGCAAAACTTCAATTTTAATTAAAATTTTTGACTTTTGATCTTGAAGATTTACCCGTTAATCAGGTGACCTGTCCCATAGGCAAAAAATTAAAGTTCACCCCTTACAGGTGTCCTGCTTATGTCATTTTATGAGTTTCAGGACCGCTGTTTAAGTCTTAGCCAATAATTTCAAATTATTTAACGTTTAGCTATAACAAAACTCGGGCATATATTGATTCCGCTCCTTCTCCAAATATTGTCCTGAAGTTTAGTTTTTCAAAACATAATGTTTTGAATCTCAGTTTTTCAGTTCAAAACTTTAAGATATATTTTTAGCTTTAATTTTTTCAGTTCAAACTTTAGAATTTCAATCTTATTCATATGCGAGAATACGATGAAAGTAGAAATATGTTTGAAGACTCAATGCTATGTTATTTTGCTTATGTTGCTTGCTCTTTGAGTTTTTCAATCATGTATAAGTTCTCTTTTTGATGTACTGAAATCATATTTCAGGTTAAATTATTTTTAGGTAAAAATTCGTTCACAATACTAAAGTAGTTGCGGAACTTTGTAGGATGATACAATCTAGTTTCAATTAACATCAACTAAGAGAATTTTGAGATGATACTCTTGATTAATCTCTCAATTCAATCTAAATATTGTATAGGGTGAAAATCCTGACCTGTCAAGGCATCAACGGGGATGTGACAAGTGGAAGTTTGATCTAGTGGAAATTCAGCACCCACATTATCATGGTGAATGGCCTTGTTGGGGGCTTCGATATCATGGTAATCAGTGTCTCGAAGCACCGAAGCTGTCTTAAAATGGTTAAGGCCATCGCTGACCGTTGGCGCAATGGCACCGGGTCCAATAAATCTTTTTTTCGAGTCCAACCTATCTTTTTTTTACTCTAATCCCGGCGTCAGTTGGAATGCATCCTCACCAACCATTTGATAGAAGTCATCATCGAGCTTTGTGCTGAACTAGAGACGTCTTTTCAACAATTCTTTTTGTATTGTCGAAGGGTCTTGTCACGAAAACGGCTCTTGCTTTTTATATAGATAGCTTCCCGTTAAAGTCAGGATCCATGTCTATTACAACACAAAACTCTCTCTCTTTCTCTCTTTGTTTCTTTGTATGATCTTTGCAAAAAGGAATACGAAAAGTTGATTATTCCATTTTGTTGATATCTTTAGTATTGTTATGTTGTTCATTAATGGCATTTTTATCTCAAACTTTCATACAATTCACATGGATCAAATTAGCCGGCAAAAGGTTTTGAATCAACCTCGATTCACTTGCCTTTAACTCCCTTTTAATTAAAACTATTGTTAAAGCGAATAAATTATTTTTTCGATAAACAAAAATCTCAAAATAGTCATGTTAGGTAAAAGATCATGGTATTCCAAGAGTCAAACAATATAATTTGAGAACTATATTACTTCTACTTAAAAAATTTAGGCAAGTAAATTTATGCACGTAAGAGGAGTTTATAGAAAAGAAGAAAAAGAAAGAATAACCATTTGCAAGAAAGAATAACCATTTGCTCCCATATTTGGGGGGAATATAGGGAATACCTAACAAAGCAATCTAGATTGAACAATGGAGCACCAAAGATTCAATGGCATCATCTTAATTACTACTAATCTATAATTTTAGACACACAAATTTTTTGATTAATTAACTCATTACTGACTTTTTTTTTGGGAAAATACATAAGTCACCTCTAAAATTGTTCGAAAAAATTATTAATACACTTTAATTTTATGAGTGATATGTTACCTATATTTTTGTTTAAAGCAAATGAATAAGGTAAATGAGTCGCCTCTAATATTAGAAAGTATAAATAATTTTTTGGACAACTTTAAAGGATAAACGTATTTTTTATTTTCTTTTTAACCCCTTACTCTATTGGGCCCATGCCTATATTGTCCAGCTAAAGGCCCAATGTGCTAATCCTATTCTCTTTTGGTTTCTGTTCCTATTCGGAATTGGATTCGGTTTTTGTTTATATTTAGAGTTGGTTTTGGCTTTAAGAGAAAACATTACTCATTATATATAAATAGAGCAACCTTGGAGAACTGTTTTATGCTCATTGCAACAAGTCTTTGAAAGACTTAAGCACATAAGAGTGGTTTTTGAGAGAACTTCATCAAGAGAGAAGAGAGAAGAAAAAGTATTTGTTTTGCTGTAGATTTTGTTTCGACCAACCAACTTTAAATTACATTTTTTGATTCGTTAACCGTTGGATCAGGATGAAATTTTGACTAAGTGTTCGTAACATAAGGTCTTTGATTTGAACAGTGAAGATCGAATTTAGGGGTCCGTAGTATCCTATTTAGAGCCCCGAACAGTAGCTTCATTTTTATGATTTCTTTTTCTTCAATTGATTTGTTGTTGCTCTTGTTGCTATTGTTACTCCGTGTTTGGCACTTGTGTGTGTAGCCAATTAAGAACTTTTGTAACCCTCTTATTGTTATAGTTGAGCTTTTTGGATCTTTGTGATCCCGTGATTTTTACCTCCGATTTGAAGGGTTTTTCATGTTAAAATTTGGTGTTCTTTATCTTCTTTATTTTCGAATTTGCCGTTTCCTCGACATAACATACTCATCCAAGAGGAAATTTGACTACCCTCCAAGTCACTCGAACTTGGACATGAAGACAGATTGGAGAATTTCTATTGTAGCAGATAAACCACCTTATTTTTTGTTATTAATCTCAATTTATGACTAATTATTTTTTTTTGGTTAATATGATAAAAAATAGTATATATAAGTTAAACTTATATCACTGAGGTGCGGGATAATCATAAGGTCTCAAGTTTAAATTATGGCTGAGACAAAAATACTAGCATTTGATTTCTTCCTATTGGTCCACAGCTTTGATGAGCAAAGTTATAGAAATTGATCAAGCTACAAGAAAGCTAACCTACCATTATTAAGAAAATTCATTTATCAAATTGCAAAGTTTTGTTTTTCACTGAACACGCCCAACTTTGCCTTCTAAGAGGTCTAGCGGTCGTTGCAAATATAATCTGATTTACAAGTCTGGAGTCGAATCCCACAGGGAATTAACCTACTAATCACAACCACTAGTTTCGCAAGAATTCAAGTAATCAACCTTCAGAAATATTAAATAATGAGTGATGTTTACTAACAAAAAATAAGGTATGTAAAAAGCTATAATTTTATTACTAACAAAGCAAATATTGTAGACAAGATTGAAAAAGTCTAGGGTTTTGATTTCCCCTATTGTCGGAATCTCCCCCGCTAAGTTTCCTATAAATTCGCCCAAATATTCTCTGCCGATCGTGAGTACTTTTAGTGTCATAGCTCTCTCTCGAGAAACTACCACAATTTACTAGACGTATTCTCTCGAACAACGCTAGCTGGCACTAATTCACCGCTCACTATGATCGCACCAAGATTTTGTTGTCTCTAATCCCGCCTTTAAACCCTTCGTATTGATCTCTCAAATATGTTAGAAGTGGTGTTTCTCAACAACTACCTAAATGTGTACTCCTCTCGAGTAGTACACACTAAATAGGCACAGTCAATTGAGGGCCGTTCAACCAACCACAGTAATAACATAGTTGAACAAGTAGAGAAAAGTAAACGGCAAATTTATATTAAATACGGTGGAAAAACATCTTTCAATAGGTTCCATAAAATCCTAAATGAGAATTTAGATACTCATAGTTGTTTGCACAAATACTAGATTAGAATTCATAACAATGAAAAAATGAGGAAGAAAGAGGAAAAAACGTGAAGTTGAATCCTTCTCCTTGCTCCAAGCGTATGCTTGCGTCTCCAAAGTCTTCTCTCCCTTCAAAAAGTGGATAGCTTTCATATCTATATGGTTTAGAATTGAGTTGGACCGAATTGGCTTCTCCTAATTCGGATTGGAAAAGTTGAGTTTTTCTGCTCTGGTCCCAGTCTAGCGAAGTGAACCTCACTTTGCTGTCTAGGACTCTCCTAGTTTCTTCTGCTCCAGTCCCGCTCTGGCGAAGTGAACCTCGCTTTCCTATCCAGGACTTTTCTCTTTTTTCACCATTTGATCCTTTTCGCGAAAGTTATTCCTACATATAAGAAACACAAAATGAGCGATGTGAACTCCTACAACTCACATATGAAATAACACACAAACACGCTCAAAACGTGCACCTTTCACCATTTATCACCATCCCACACTTAAACTTTTGCTTGTCCTTGAGCAACTTAAATTAAGCACATAAGCAAGAAACACCTTTCAAAACATCATCAAGCATCTCACTAATGACAATGGTTCATATCAACGCTTAGATCCCATCATATGCACTCTTCATACCTTTCCTTAAGTTTTAAACTCATGCCAAAATTATTTGTGTGGCTCTTTCTAATATTCTCGCCTAAAAACTTGAGTCCAATGCATTCCACACTATGACTCGCTCCTTGTGCCAACTCAAAAATCAAGGTCTCTACCAATCCTTTGCAAATTATGTGGCCTCACTAACAAACCACATTGAGAAAGTAGTCCACACACTTAATATTTCAAGTATAGTTTAAGGACTCAAATATAGAAAGCATTCGCTCGCTCTCACAAAGAAACTCTTATGCCACCCACTTTAGTACCATAGGCTTGCCCCTAGTGTAAGTCTCTACTTATTTAAGCTCGTAAAGTCTAGGATCAAGTAGGACTTTATAGGTTGTAATGTAAGCTAAGGGACGGGTAGGATATATTTGAGAAAATAGTGACTAACCCTCCTAAACACTTTAAGACACTACACTTCACTTTTAAGCACCTTCTTGTCTTGACCAATTCGATGTCTTGCCATGAAACCATACACATTTAGGCCCTTCTTCATTAAGCACATCAACATATAGATACTTACTAATACTGACAAAGATATGAGAGGTCTTATTCTTTTTTTTTTCTTTTTTTTTTCACTCTCTTCAATTTGGTATTTCTAGCTAGTATTTTTTTTGTTTATACACAAATGCATCTTTTTGGCCTTTCTATGGTTCCACTCAAAAGCTTCCCATTCTATTTCTTTACTCTTCTAGCTACTTAAATGCTTTCGGAGGTAAAGATCCAACAAGATTTGATTAAGAATAAAAGGGATTCGGCTTGTAATATAATTGCCAAAGAAAAAGTCTACTGGCTCAAAACGGATGATTACGGATTATATTAGCATTGGTAGGCAAATAGGCTAAGTGGTCAATCAAAGAAAGCCTATATACTTAATCATTTCACTTTGACTCACACACGAGGCAAGTTCTGGACTCACAAGGATGGCACAAAATACACTAAAGTCTTACCTCACACAATGCACATGAATCACTTAGGACGACTCGGACTTGACACTCGAGTTAAAGCAACTAGCACAATCATCATAAACTTTCATCACACATAAATTAATCACAAGAGTCTAAAGATGAGCCTCTGTGTCAAAAGAAAGCCACACATATTGTCAAGGCATGTAATTATAGAGATCATGAAGAAAGTACTTAGTTCGAATGCTCCAGAACTAGACCTCGATATAAAACATGTCAAAAGCATAAATTACTCAAGCCCCTTCCAATTCCATTGTCAGTTCAACCAGAAAACTAAATGAAAGAGAAACAAAAAAATCTTTTTGTATTTTCTTTACAATGGCTATAAGAGTGATCATGCAGTTCAAGATGTATCACTAGCAATTAAGCACATGCCACAAAAATTAAATCCTGACACCTCATCCCACACTTAAAAATGTGCACTGTCCACAGTTGTATAATATCACAAAAATACAAATAAGTAAGATCATAAGTAGAGTGGGTGTTAGAAACTCCCTCAAAATCTCTCGGGTCATGGTGAGGACCGGGTGTGGACCTTGGTCCCCAGAAGTGCTGGATCCTCTAAGGCAAAGCCAGGCATGTCAATTGTATCAATCAGCTCGCCCTCCGCAGTCGGAGGAACCTCAGTCTTAGTATTCCCCACGCCCGCTACAGTCACAGTGGCCAGTCCTGGCTCCTCCGCAATAGTGCTATCAGTAGCACTCAACTCAACGATATGGGGCCCTTCTGCATCAGTCTACACCCCAATAGAACGGTTCAGCAAGGTACCTTTAAAGACAACAATCAAGTGTGCAAAGTGAGACTGCATCCTCTGCTCCCTGGACTCTGTTGCACCAGCCAGTGTGCGATCTCGAGCCTCTAACTCCAGTCTCAACTGGTGTATCTCACTCTCTATTACCGTGAACCGCATATCCTTACTGATCCTCTGGACCGGCTCCTCATTTGGGTCCGACACATCACAGATATCATGTAATGCTCCTTTAGTGCCAACTCTAATATCATCTCCAGGTCTGGCCAGCTTATACTTGGCCAAGAGTGCAGTCAAGGTGTGCACAAAGTAAAGGCTAATTTGCTGGTTACCTCGTGTTCGGTGCATCTGATTCCGCATCACCTCCCCACTCTTAAGATATGTTCGTATTGCCAATTGAGGTAGGTTAGCTACTCAAAATTCTCGAAACCTCACCAAAAATTTCATTCGGGCAATTCATCGAATACTTTATATGCACAACTTTGTTAAGCTTCATTGGAGTGTACCCTCCCAATTAGAGTGAGGTGGTGGATTGTAGTTTTTCCACCTCACTATGCATAATCGCCAACAAATTTTAGAGCAAAATATGCTCCACCATTCAAAAAAATCACTAATCATCTTACCACGTAAACAACAACACAACTAGAGAGAGAGAGAGATAGAGAAAAAGAAGAAAACAAAAACTAACTTACGGAAAATCACTGGACATGACGAGAAAGAGAAGAAAAAAAACAAAGAAAAAAAACTGAGAGGACGGAGGCTTACGTGGCGGAGGAGTCGATGGGGAAGAAGGAGAAGGAGAACGGGTTGATCGCTGGGGAAAGGACAAAAAAGAAAGGTAGGAGGGGTTTATTTCTCTCCATTTTTTTATTTTATTGGGGTTTTTTTAAATTATTTTTTTGGATTTTTTATTTATTTTACTATTTGGAGAATTAATGAGAAAAAAGAAATAAAATAAAATAAAATAAAAATACTTGGGGTCGCGCCATGGTGACGCCTCTACCTGGTTCAGCCATACCCGATCTCGGTCTCGCGAAGCCATGGACACTTTACTGTCCCCTCTTCTCTTTTTCTTTCTTTTTTGGTCCCAGTCTCGCGAAGTGATGCACACTTTGTTGTCCCCAAAAGTTTTCTCCTCAACATTCTTGGTCCCGTCTCACGAAGCTAGCTTTGCTTCGCTGCCTCCCCACGTTCCCTTTTTTTATGTGACTAAATGACGACTAGACGAAAATAAGAAAAATGGGTTGCCTCTCAACAAGCACTTGATTTAACGTCGCGACACGACGAATTACAACATTACAATGGGTTGCCTCGCACGAAGCGCCTGATTTAACGTCGCGGCACGACGCAAACTTTCCGGATTATACTTCACTCACATATTGAGGTTCACTCAATTATATAACATCTTTCTCTCTTTTTTCGTCACTCATTCCAAGGTGGTGTTTCAACCTTTGTCCATTCACTCTAAACCTATTCGTCCCATCCTATGACTCAATTTCTGCAGCTCCATTTGATAGCACCTACACTACTTTGAATGGTTCCGACCATATAGGCTTCAACTTGCCTGTAAACAACTTCAATCTCAAATTGTATAGCAACACCATGTCACCAGGTTTACAATTTCACTCAAGAATATTTTTGTCATGCATCATCTTCATCCTCTCTTTATATAGCCTTGTACTTTCAAAATCATGGTAACAGAACTCGTCAAGCTCGTGTAACTCTTTGAGTCTACTTTTACCCGCTATTTCCACGTCTAGATTCACTTGCCTCAATGCCACAAAGCTCTATGCTCCAACTCCATGGGTAAGTGACACGCTTTCCCAAACACCAGTTCATATGAAGACATGCCAATTGGAGTTTTAAAAGCGGTACGATAGGCCTAGAGTGCATCGTCTAACTTTTTTGCCCAATCTGTTCTTGTAGCATTCACGGTCTTTGTCAACACACTCTTTATTTCTCTATTCGACACTTCCACTTGCACGTTTGTTTGTGGATGATATGGGGTGGCAACCTTGTGGCGAACATCATATTTTTCTAACAACTTTGCGAAAGCTCAGTTGTAGAAGTGAGTGCCTCCATCACTGATTATTACCCTTGGAGTACCAAACCGGGTGAATATATTCTTTCTTAAAAAACCAATGACTCCCTTTGCATCATTTGTAGGGAGTGCCACAACTTCCACCCATTTTGACACATAGTCCATAGCTACAAGTATGTACTTGTTGCCATATGAGCTGACGAAAGGCCCCATGAAATCGATTCCCCATACGTCAAACACTTCTACTTCCTGAATTGGGTTCATGGGCATCTCATGTCGGCGAGAAATATTCCCGGTCTGTTGGCATTCATCAAAACCCTTCACCCAGAGGTGTGCATCTTTGAGCAATGTCGGCCAGTAGAAGCCCCACTCCAACACTTTCGCAGTTGTCCTTACTCCCTCGAAATGGCCACCATATAGGGATGCGTGACAAGCATGCAAAACAGAAGATTGGTTTGTCTTGGGGATACATCTTCAGATCATGTTATCAACACAAATCCTGAACATATAAGGCTCATCCCAATAATACGTGCGACGGTCACGAAAGAACTTTTTCTTTTGAGCAGAGGAAAAGTCATAGGGGACAATACCGCTCGCCAGGTAATTTGTAATTTCTGCATAGCATGGTGCTACGTTAAGGCTCGTAGCCAACAGTTGTTCATCCGGGTAAGTCTCCACAATCCCTTCTACCTCAACCTTCTTCTCTACTCCTTCTGACCTAGACAAATCATCATCCACTTGGTTCTTCGTTCCCTTTCGGTCACGGATTTCCAAGTCAAATTCTTAGCAGCAGTAGCACCCATTGAATCAGGTGCGACTTTGACTCCTTCTTTGCAATTAGGTACCTAAGAGCAGCATGCTCAATATAAACAATTACCTTCGAGCCTATCAGGTATGACTTGAATTTGTCAAATGCGAACACCACTGCTAACATCTCCTTCTCGTTCACTATGTAATTTAGTTGGTCACCCCTCAAGGTTCTACTTGCATAGTAGATTGGATGCATGACTTTATCTTTTCGCTGCCCAAGAACTGCTCCCACAGCATAGTCACTTGCATCACACATCAGCTCAAAAGGTTGCTCCTAGTCAAGTGCCACTATGATTAGTGCAGTCACCAATCTCTTTTTCAATTCCTCAAAAGCTACCCTATAGTCATTAGAAAACACAAAGGGGTGATCTTTTTCAAGCTATTTACATAAAGGGTTAGCAATTTTAGAAAAATCTTTTATAAATAGCATGTAGAAGCCGGCGTGACCAAGGAAACTTCTTATGGATTTTACGAGAGTGGGTGGAGGTAACTTCTGAATTACATCAACTTTAGCACGGTCCACCTCAATGCCCTTACTTGACACTAGGTGTCCTAAGACTATACCTTCCTATAACATGAAATGGCATTTTTCCTAGTTTAGTACCAGATTAGTCTCCATACACTTCTTCAATACTCTTTTTAAGTTCATAAGGCAATCATCGAATGAGTTCCCCACCACTGAGAAGTCATCCATGAAAGTCTACACTATGTCCTCTACCATATCTGTGAAGATGACCATCATGCATCTTTGGAATATGGCGGGTGTGTTGCATAGGCCAAACGTCATTTTCCAAAAGGCATAGATGCTCGGACAGGTAAACAATATTTTCTCTCTATCCTCTGGGGAAATAGAGATCTGGTTATACCCCGAGTGTCTATCTAGGAAGCAAAAGTGAGACCTCTTCATCAATCTATCTAACATCCGATCAATGAGTGGCAGTGGGAAATGGTCTTTTCAGGTGGCCTTGTTCAACCTTCTGTAATCCATACAGATTTTCCATCCTGTGACTGTTCTTGCTGAGATCAACTCATTGTTCTCATTTTGCACTACAGTCATTCCACCCTTCTTTGACACACACTGAACTAGGCTGACACAGTTGCTGTCAGAGATGGGGAAGATGATTCTCGCATCTAACCACATGATCACTTCTTTCTTTGCCACTTCTTTCATGTTGGGGTTCAACCTTGTTTGATGTTCTCTGGAAGGTTTGTGCCCATCTTCCAGTAGAATCTTATGCATAAAAATGTTGGGTTGATACCCTTTATGTCTGCAATGGTCCTCCCAATTGTAGTCTTACACTCCTTCAGAACCTGCAAAAGTTGTTCTACCTGCACATCTAACAAACCATATGAGATAATAACAGGTAATGTCAAACTAGGTCCTAAGAAAGAATACCTTAGGTGAGACGGTAGTGGTTTTAGCTCCAACTATGGTGGCTCTACAATCGATGGCTTAGGTGGAGGGGTCTTTTTTCTTCTAAGTGTACAGGCTCGAATTCGAGATCTCTTTTCCAGTAACCTTGGCCCTCAAGAGCCAAACCCACTCCGCCAAGTCCTCACCATCTACCTCTTCTAAGTTCATGAGGCAGGCTGCTAGGGGGTCTTTTGCGTTCAATGCCTCATCTTCCTCCCCTAGAATCACATCCATAGCTTTAATCAGAGAGCAATTAGCAAACTCACTGGGTCGTAGCATAGACTTCTGCACATTGAACGTTATTTCTTCATCGTTTAGTCTCATCATTAGCTCCCCAATTTCACAATCAATCAGAGCTCTCCCTGTGGCCAAGAATGGCCTCCCCAAATTATGGGAATCTCTTCATCAACTTGGTAGTCCAGAATGACAAATTATGCCGGAAACATAAACTTTCCAACCTGCACAAGTACATCATCAAGTATACCTGATGGCCTCAGTCGGCTAGCTGTAGTAACACGAATGTGGGTCTTGCCCTTCCGATGCGTAACCTTTTATAGATAGACAAGGGCATCGGGTTTATGCTCGCCCACGAATCACACAATGCTTCGGCAAAAAACATAGCTGCCTATGCTGACAATGTGGGTCTTGCTAAAAAATGCTCCATCTGCTGAAGCGTCAATGTTGGCTTTTAAGCTGTCTGCCAATCCCATGTAAAATCTTTGTCCCAACATCTAATCCGGAATGCCATAGTGTGGACACTTAACCAGCATCCCTTTGAATCTCCCCCACGTCTCTTGCAATGTTTCTACTAGTTTCTACCTGAAGCTCAAGATCTCATCAACTTGCTTGGCAGTCTTATTGGGTGGGTAGAATTTGTTCAAAAACTGCTTGACTAATTCCTCCCAAGTAGTGATGGAGTTTATGGGGAGCGAATCTAGCCAAGTCTGAGCCTCTCTAGTCACTAAGAATGGAAACAACAACAACCTTATTGCTTCCGGTGTCACATTTGGTTGCCTTTGCGTGACACAAATCGATAGGAAATTTTTCAAATACTGCTGAGGATCTTCAATGTAAGACCTCGAGAACAGTCCCTTGTTCTGCAACAAATGTAGCATGTTGTTTGTGATTTGAAATGATTCTGCTTGTATCTAAGGGATTGCAATTGCGGTTGCCAGATTTTCAGCAGTTGGTTGTGCCCAATCATATAAGGCTGCTTCTGGCACAAGAGGTGCCACACCCTGATTGTTCGGGTTATTCGTAATATTTCTGTTTGATTGTTATTGACGTCCCCCATGCCTAGTTCGTTTTGTTCTGTTGAGCTCTGTTGTCGTTTTTCTCTCTTGTTTCCTCGACTTAGTGCCTTGAAAGCTTTCTTAGGGTCCGATAATGCTTCGTACAATTCATCAGTTCTTGAGGAGTTTCTAGGCATGCACGTGTAACACACAAGACTACAAACGTTAGAGTTTTGATATAATGAATTTCAAGTAAAGAAAGCTGACTAAATTACGAATTATAGCGATTCTTCTAGCCGTAATTAATAACACCATTAATTCCCCGGCAACGGCGCCAAAATTTGATCACACCCAACTATGCCTCCTAAGAGGTCTAGCGGTCGTTGCAAATATAATCCGGTTTACAAGTCCGGAGTCGAATCCCACAGGGAATTAACCTACTAATCACAACCACTAGTTTCACAAGAATTCAAGTAATCAACCTTCAGAAATATTGAATAATGAGTGATTGTTTACTAAATAAAAACAAGGTATTTAAAAAGCTGTAATTTTATTACTAACAAAATAAATATTGTAGACAAGATTGAAAAAGTCTAGGGTTTTGATTTCTCCTACTGTCGCAATTGATATTAGAAAACATGTTATTGTATGTGAAAGAAAGAAAAGTAGACAAAACAAAATAAAGAAAAGTCAAAAAGTGATGAACTTATAATGTAAGCGCTTACATCGGCTTTCTTATGATGTATGCGCTTACATCATCATTCGTATGCTGTAAGCGCTTACATCGGCATTCTTATGATGTAAGCGCTTACGTCGGCACAACATTCAAATGCCTATAAAAGGGGTATACATTTTCATTTGCATATCATCCCTCAACTTCTTCTTTCTCTCTTTAATTAATAAAGAGCTATCGGCCGTGGAGTAGGCAAAAATTGCCGAACCACGTAAATTTTCTCTTGTCTTGTCTTGTGCAATTTATTAATTTTCTCTTTCAAATATTTTTTCCTTCTTTTAGTCTGACACGTTTGCCAACAACTGGTATCAGAGCACAGTGTAATTCTAGTAGAAAAGTACGGTATTGGTGCAGGTATTATTCACAAGAATAGTGCGCACTATTGATCATCGTTACTATTCACTTGCATTATTGACATAATTTTTTTTGTGAAAAATGGCATCGAAAGAAGGTAAAGTTAAGATTGACAGGTTAAATGGCAAAGATTTTGGATTCTGAAAAATACAAATAGAGGATTATTTGTACCAGAAAAAAATTATATTTACCTCTGACCGAGGTAAAACTAGAGAATATGGCCAAAGCTGATTGGGATTTATTAGATCGCCAAGCTCTTGGTGTGATTCGTTTGACGTTAACACGAAATGTGGCGTTTAACATCATTAACAAGAAGACGATTGCAGGCCTGATGAAGCGTTATCAAATATGTACGAGAAGCCATCTGCTTCAAATAAAGTCTATTTGATGCGTCAATTATTCAACTTAAAGATGACAGAAGGTGGATTTGTTACGGAACATAACAATGAGTTTAATGTAATATTAAGTCAGTTGAGTTCTATCAATATAACATTCGATGACGAAGTCAGGACATTGATTCTACTATCATCTCTACCGGAGAGTTTGTCTGCAACAGTTACTGCAATTAGCAGTTCATCGGGAAGTACCAAACTCAAATTGGATGATATCAGAGACTTGGTTCTAAGCGAAGATATTCTCCAAGAATCTAGTGATTCCCAGGATCTTCTTTGAATACTAAAAGCAGGGGGAGAAGCATCCAAAGAGGTCAAAGTCATGGTCATGGGAGATCAAAGTTAAGGAGAAGAAGGCAATCCAAAAATCGCAAAGGCATTACGTGTTGGAATTGCGATAAAAAGGGTCCCTACAGTTGTCAGTGTAGAGAGCCAAAGAAGAAGAAGAACGATCAATACAAGGATGACAATTCAGCAAATGTAATTTTTGAACAAGTCAGTGATGCACTAATTTGTTGTGCAGACAGTCCAGTCGAATCTCGGATTCTGGACTCAGGTGCATCCGTTCACTCTACATCATGCAAAGAATTATTGCATAATTATATTGCTGGAAAATTTAGGAAGGTTTATCTAGAAGATGGAGAACTTCTGGACATTGTCGGGAAACGAAGTTCATATAAAAACTTCACAAGGAACGCCATGGAAATTGCAAAATGTCCGACATGTTCTTGGCCTCAAGAAAAATCTGATATCTATGGGTCAGATTGATAGTGTAGGATATACAACAACATTCAGTAACGGATCGTAGAAGATAGCCAAAAGAAATTTGGTTGTGGCATAAGGTTTCAAGCAGGTAACACTGTATGTAACTATAATATAGAAAGATACTATAGCAACAATTGATCATAGTCGTGATACAACATTATGGCACCAGAGGCTCGGACATATGAGTGAGAAGGGAATAAAGTTATTGGAATCCAAAGAGAAGTTGTCAAACCTTAAGCATGTTGAATTAGGTTTGTGTGAAGATTGCATTTATGGGAAACAAAAGAGAATTAGTTTCTCAAAGGCGGGAAGGACGCCAATGAAAGAAAAGCTAGAACTAGTGCATACAGATGTGTGGGGACCAGCTCCTGTAACTTCTCTGGGAGGCTCACGCTATTATGTCACCTTCATTGATGATTCCACAAGAAAGGTATGGGTTTATTTTCTAAAAAATAAATCTGATGTGTTTGTTACATTAAAAAGATGGAAAGCTGAAGTTGAAAATCATACAAGTCTAAAGTTAAAATGTCTGGAGTCTGACAATGGAGGGGAGTATGATATTCAAGAGTTTAATGCATTCTACTCTGAGAATGAGATCAGAATGATCAAGACAGTTCCTGGAACACCGAAACAAAATGGCATTGCTGAGAGGATGAACAGAAGTATGGGAATACATTCTGGATTACCGAAGTATTTTTGGGTCGAGGCTATTAACACGGCAGCTTACCTCATAAATAGGGGGCCCTCTGTACTGCTGAATTTTGAAATTCCTGAGGAGGTATGGACAGGAAAGGAGGTAAAACTTTCACATCTGAAATTTTTTGCTTGTGTTACTTATGTGCATGTAAACTCTAATGATAGAAATAAGCTTGATCCTAAAGCCAAGAAATGTTTATTTATTGGCTATAGTGATGATAATTTTGGTTATTGATTTTGGGATGATCAGAATAGAAAGATCTTAAGACACAAGAATGTCACATTTAGTGAAAATGTGATGTACAAAGACAAGCTTGAAGTAGAACCAAACAGCACCAGCAGACAGACATCTAAAACAGTTGAGTTAGAAGAAATCTCAGAGAATGAAGTGGCTAGAGAGATTACAACTGGATCTGAAATTGAAGAAGCCAAACCAGAAGCCGAATCTGGATCAGAATCAGAACCAGAATCAGAGATAGAATCAGATGGAGAACAAAAACTGGAGTCAGGACTTGAATCAAATTTGGGATTAGTTAAACCTAAACCTACATTAAGGAGATCTAAAAGAGTCATGAATGCTCCAGATAGGTTAACTCTCTCTCTCTCTCTCCACTATTTACTTCTGACTGATGCTGGAGAACCAGAGCATTTGCGATACAGGTGATAAGCTCTGATAAGTGGAAGCTAGACATGAAAGAAGAGATGAATTCTCTTAAAAAGAATAAAACATGGATACTTACAGAGTTACCAAAAGGAAAGAAGGCATTCAAAACAAGTGGGTGTATAGGATCAAGGAAGAGCATGATTGTAAGAAGAGATACAAAGCACGATTAGTAGTAAAAGGCTTTCAGCAGAAGGAAATGATTGACTACACCGAGATCTTCTCTCCTGTAGTCAAATTAACTACTATCAGGTTAGTGCTAAGTATCGTAGCTGCAGAAAATTTACATTTGGAGCAGCTAGATGTTAAAATTGCTTTCTTGCATGGTGACCTTGAAGAAGCAATCTACATGAAGCAATCTGGAGGTTTTTAAGTTTCTGTTAAAGAAAACCTTGTGTGTAAGTTGAAGAAGAGTTTGTATGGTTTGAAACTAGCACCCCGACAATGGAACAAGAAATTTCATGGATTCATGCATAATAATGGTTTCACATGATGTGAGATGGACCATTGTTGTTATATCTAAAATTTTGATAAATCCTATATCATTTTACTATTGTACATTGATGATATGCTAATTGCAGTTCTAGCATAAATGAGATCAACTGGGTTAAGCAACAACTGGCGAAGGAGTTTGAAATAAAAGACTTAGAACCAGCTAAGCAAATGCTTAGGATGAGGATTAGCAGAAACAGATCTGAAGGAACCTTAAAATTGTTTCAAGAAAAGTACATACATAAGGTACTAAGCAGGTTCAGTCTTCATGATGCAAAGACTAGAAGCACTCAACTCGAAAGCCATCTTAATCTTTCGAAGGACCAATCACCTAAGACAGATGAAGAAAAGAAGTACATGTCCAAATTTCCATATGCTTCAGCAGTAGGAAGTTTGATGTATGTTATGGTTTGCACTAGACTTGACATAGCCCATGCAGTTGGAGTTGTCAGTAGATACATGTCAGATCCAGGAAAGGAGCATTGGGAAGGTGTAAAATGGATATTGTGATATCTCAAAGGCATCTCAGGTATGTCACTTTGTTTTAAAAGGAGCAATATTAACTTACAAGGTTTTGCTAATGCAAATTTAGACGGCGATCTGGATAGTCGAAAAAGTACCACAGGCTACGTGTTCACCTTGGGTGGTACTGCTGTTAGCTGGATGTACAGACTGCAGAAGTGTTGCTCTATCTACCACAGAAGAAAAGTACATGGCAATCTCAGAAGCTGGAAAAGAGATGATTTGGCTCAAGAATTTTCTTAAAGAGCGAGACAATTGTAAGCTTTTCAGCGATAGCCAGAGTGCAATTCATCTTGCCAAGAATCCAGTGTCTCATGCAAGATCGAAGCATATCCAGTTGAGGTATCATCATATCCGAGAGTTGATAAGTGAAGAAACTCTTTCCCTGCAGAAGATACTAGGATCAAAGAACCCGTTAGACATGTTGACCAAAGTTGTCGGTGTTGACAAACTGAGGCTGTGCACTGCCTCAGTTAGCCTTCAAGACTGATAGTGTGAAGGCGCCACCAGAGAATAGTAAATCTTTTTTTAATTTCTTTCTTGACGTAACATAGGTTTGAGGGGGAGATTGATACTAGCAAATCTATCGTTGTATGTGAAAGAAAGAAAAGTAGACAAAACAAATGAAAGAAAAGTCAAAAGAGATAGAACTTATGATGTAAGCACTTACATCGTCATTCTTATGATGTATGCGCTTACATCGGCATTCGTATGATGTATGCGCTTACATCAGCATTCCTATGATGTAAGCGCTTACGTCGACAGGGCATTCAAATGCCTATAAAAAAGGTATGCATTTTCATCTGCATATCATCCCTCAACTTCTTCTTTCTCTCTTCAATTAATAAAGAGCTATTCTTTGTGCGGCCGTGGAGTAGGCAAAAATTTCCGAACCACGTAAATCTTCTCTTGTCTTGTCTTGTGCAATTTATTGCTTTTCTCTTTCAAATATTCTTTTCTTCTATTAAGCCTGACACGTTTCCCAACGGGAATCTCTCCCGCTACGTTTCTATAAATTCGCCCAAGTACTCTCTACCGATCATGAGTACTTTTAGTGTCGTAGCTCTCTCTCGAGCAACTACCACAATTTACTAGACGTATTCTCTGGAACTACGCTAGCTGACATTAATTCATCACTCACTACGATCCCATCAAAGTTTTGTTATCTCTAATCTCGCCTTTAAACCCTTCGTATTGATCTCTCAAATACGTTAGGAGTGGTGTTGTTCATCAACTACCTAAATACGCACTCTCTCTCGAGCAGTCACACTAAATATGCGCAGTCAATTGAGGGCCTTTCAACCAACCAGAATAATAATATAGTTGAACAAGTAGAGAAAAGTAAATGGCAAATTTATATTAAACACTATGGAAAAATCATCCTTTAATAGGTTCCATCAAACCCTAGATGAGAATTTAACTACTCATAGTTGTTTGAACAAATGCTAGATTAGAATTCATAATAATGGAAAATTGAAAAGAAAGAGGAAAAAACGTAAAGTTGAATCCTTCTCCTTGCTCCGAGTATATTCTTGCCTCTCCAAAGTCTTCTCTCCCTTCAAAAAATAGCTAACTTTCATATTTATATGGTTTAGGGTTGAGTTGGGCCGAATTGGCTTCTCTTAATTTGGATGGGAAAAGCTGAGTTTTTCTGCTCCGGTCCCAATCTGGCGAAGTGAACCTCACTTTGCTGTCCGGGACTTTCCTGGTTTCTTCTACTCCGGTCTCGGTCGCTGTCCGGGACTTTTCTCTTCAGTTTTTTTTCACCAATTTTTCTCCCATTTGATCCTTTCCCCGCAAGTTTATTCCTACACATAAGAAACACGTAAATGTAAACTCCCGCAAATCACATACGAAATAACACACTAACACACTCAAAGGATGCATTTTTCACCATTTATCATTCACTCAGTGTCCAATACTCGTTTTGAAACCCGACTAAATTCGAATTAGGTATATCTAAATATTCCATAACAAAAACAAACACTTTATACCTAAAGATTAAACCCGAAACACCTAATTAACAAATAACATTATACTTATTTTGCACCTCTACCTTGTTGGTAAGTCATTTTATTACTGGCTGTTAAACATAGCATTGTGTGCATCCTTATTTTCGGGAAAAGTAAAAGAATAAGGTAAAACATACTAGTAGAATGTTATCTTGATTTTTTCGAGACAAAAATCATCCAAACAGAGGCATATCGTAAAGAAGAAAATGGCAATGATGATGAAGAAGCAAGGGCCGAGTCCTTGCCCTCCTTCTCCCTCACATTCCCTCTTTATCTCACCCAAAACTCCCTCTCTCAAATTTCAGCTCAGTAATAAATGGAGAGAAGAAGCCCTGTTAAAGAAGCTTATCCAGAAAAAAACCAAGAAAACTCCCAAATGCATCTGCATTGATTTCAAGGTAACTAACTGATTTCTTGCTTCTGGGTTATGTTTAATTCTAACAGAATTTTAAAGTTAAGTTATTTCCAAATATAAAAACGTTTGAGATAGACTAAAAAGGAAAGTGTGTCAGGTATAAATTAGTATAGAGAGAGTATTATGTTTGTAACAGTTGTGTGATAGAATTTTTATACTATCACATCATCAAAAATAAAATTATAAGTGGAAATAGCAATCTAGAAAATAAAGCAGGCAACCTGCTGCAACAAGTTAAATTAGACTGATAGTGTAAAAATTCTTCAAACATCCCTAGCTCAGCTGCTCTGTTAAAGAAGTTTATCCAGAAAAACCCCAAGAAAGCTTCTAAATGCGTCGGCATTGGTTTCAAGTAACTGAATTTTTAGCTTCTGGGTCTGCTGCAAAATTGCTGCTTTTAGTCATGATCATGACTTTGTTTGCTTCTTGCAACTGTTCTTTGAAGTCTCTTTTGATAATGTTATTTCTGTCCTATTTTTATATGACGGTGTTTGTCTGAATGCAGAGTTTAGGACATTAATAGGCGAATTATATTGTAACAGTTGAACTTATATATATACTGACTTTATACTATCATATCATCTAAAAGATAAATATATGCAACAGTCTATAGTAAGTGGATGAGTTTAAGTTCTACATATTGACAATATGAAAAATATTTACACAATCATGTCACTTATTAGGTAATTATAGGTAAATTTCCTTACAAGCTTTAATTGTTAACCAGATAAGAATGGTAACTAATCACAAGTGAAAATTCGGTGATGGTGTTTAAACAATTTTCCGATGTGAGTGTATGTAACTGAAATTTTAAGTGGAATTAGTAACTTGGAATATAAGTCAACCTACTGCAATAGGTTAAATTACACTTACATTGTAAAAAATTCTTTACACTATCAGTGTACACAAGTTAAATACCTATTAGTAATACTGAAAGAAAAAATTCGTTGAAAAGTTAGTTTTGAAGTTTAAACTTTGCACAGTTAAATAAGATTGAATTCTTGAAAGTTGTGAAAGTTATGCAGAAGCAGAATAGTGTTAAAATTTTTGATATCCAAAATATAAAGAGTCGCATTTAAATTAGGACAGAGAAAAGATTACTTTATTTAGGTGCGATTCCTGTAAGCAGAAACAGTTTATATCCGACCAAGAACATGTTCTTGCTGTTTCTAAAGGAGAAAAATGAAGAACTAGCTTCATCTGTAATGTACTTCAGAAGATTTTGAATTTTGAACTAATCTGTAGGATATGTTAAAAAACCTGTCCTCCGACTACGCGTATGGAAATAAAAAAGGGCTTGATTAGGAATTTTGTTCAACGGGTGATATAATGGATGATTATTGCTGTAGCCGCACTAATTTCCAAAGAAATACTGGAACTGGTGTTAGATTACTGTATTTTTCTCTATGTTTTAAGGTCTACATAATGATTCTAATGATTTACTAGTTGAAGAGTACCTGCTGTAAGAGCTGCATTGATCTTCACTTCTGAAAAGCTAAATGTTAACAGATTTTGTGTGAGACAGCTCAATTAGATGCTATCTGATATTATGTGACAGTACGTTAATCCCACTACATTCTGAATCATTCCATAAGCTATAACAAGTGAAACTCTCTGTAGCTTGCTCTGCACCAATGTACTTATACTATAAATGAAAAGATAAAGACACAATAAATTTAGTCTCTTGAAGTGTTTCATAAGAAAAAACCATAAAATAGTCTAGTATTTTGGAAAATGTAAACGTCTGGTCCAACTTTATTCAGTCTATGGATTCTCAATCCATTAAATATGAAAGAAAAACTACCTGTTGATCACACTTTCTGGCTCCTCTTCATGTTGAGTTTCAATTGGCAGGAAATCTTGTAGTTTAGACAGCCAGCAGCAGCAGTAATTGTGGGTAATGCATTGATGATGACTTCACCCTTAGAAGCCTTGGCTGAAACATGTGAAGCTGAAAATTCTCTCTTCAATATGAATATGCCATTACTGCTGCTTGTTGCGCTTATTGGGGCCACTGTTGGAGGTAAGGTACTTAAAAACTATGTTGGACGGACTCTCCAAAAATGTCATCGGGTGCGTGTTGGATCCTCCATAAGTAGTGTATTTTTGAAGGATCCGACACGGGTGCGGCATCATTTTGTAGAGTCCGCAAAACATTGCTTAAAAATGAGTTGTACCCATGAGCACATCATTTCTTCTTGAGTTGCGGGCTTACAAACTTGAAAAAATTAAAATTGTTGTGAATGGCCGTAACTCTTTAAGTCATAGATCTCAGTGAATGTAAAGTTTGAATATAAACTTTACTATCATGCATGAGTATATGTTACATATGATACTCTGTTTCAGAAAGGCACTTGAAAGGTTACATGGGTATCTGAAATTCAATCTTAAGAAGTTAAAAGCATTTCATATCAAACACGATACATTTCGAAATCTCTTTAAAACCCTGGAGTTCACCATTCAGTCATCACTATTCTAAGGCAGTCAAATGATGTTATTGAGAAAGGATCTCTACTTTTAGCGTCACAACAACTACTATGCTTCAGTTCCAAAACAAGTTGGGATCGGCTATATGAATACTTACCGACCATGTTATTCCATTTAAACTCATCTCAGGCCAATATTATACAATCTACACTTTTAGTGTTGTCATTTCAGAATTTGTTCTGATGGAGACCCGAGAAATTTGCTAGAGTTTGTATATTTCTTAGAGTTTTAAGTATTATCTAAGAGATCCACTCTTTGATAGTTGCACTCACAGACAAAGTGCTGTGTAAGTTTGAGGATTAGGTCCTGTATGCTAGTTAATAGGTTCTTAGTTATTCTCAAGAAAGTTGTGCAACACTCTTCCCATTCTTTTTGTTTAATTGAACGACTAGGTCAGAGCTGCAGCTTCTATTGCTGAAACTAAGCCTTAGTATTGGCCTTTTCCCTAAGGCGAAAGAGTTCTCAGAGTATCTTCCATGAAGTTTTATCGTATACAATTAATACTGTTTTATCGATGTTTTTTCTCCGTAATTCGGTTTTTAAATTTTTTATACATCTAGCTTATGCTTACATCCTGTCTTAGCCGGAGCATGGTATTCCTTGTTCCTATTTTGTGATTCCCTGGTTTCAGATTTTTGTTAGTTGGCTATGTATTCTACACGTTTTGTACATATGTATTTTTCAGGACTACTTGCACGTCAGCGAAAAAGGGAATTGCAGCGGTTGAATGAACAGCTCCGCCAGATCAATGCTGCTCTAAGAAGGCAAGCCAAAATTGAGTCCTATGCACCTAACTTAAGTTACGCTCCTGTTGGTGGCAGGGTTGCAGAAAGTGAAGTAATTGTTGATCCAAGAAAACAGGAATTAATATCTCACTTGAAAAATGGGAAGAAATTTCTTAGAAACCAAGCACCAGAAAAGGCACAATTGGAGTTTAAAACTGCTCTTGACCTTGCACAGAATTTAAAAGAACCTTTAAAGGAAAAGAAAGCAGCACGGGGCTTAGGTACATCCATCTTCTTGTTCTGTTTAAACCTTCTATTTCTTTATTGCACTTAAAGCCAGGTTGTGTGTGTGTTGCCTCGCTTAAGTGACACTTTGTTGTAGGCGCTAGGGTGCTATGGCATGCACCTCATTATCCATGGGCTCCGTCTTCAAGAAAGCAGTGCTAGACAATAATTATATCGGTAAACTGATACATTATTGTCAAAAATGAACCTTTTTTTGATAATCAAGAAATCCCGAGGGCCAGTAGTGCACATATTGAAACTCTGTACCCAACCCTCTATCCTTCTCCACTTAAATACCAAGCTTTTGTATGCGCCAGGGTCCAAACGCGTGACGTGCGCGTAACCCACAAATCACAAGTTGCGCTGTTACTACGTTACAAATGAACTTTTGTTGGTTAGGAATAGAAATTAAATCTTTTAGGATAAGAAAACTTGCTTTAAAAAAACATAAAACTAATCATTTCATCTCAATGAGAAAATTAAAATGGTTTTTAAACTTGATTTATGCCATTTTTACTTGTTTGGGAATAAAGTGTAGTAGTTGTTTTTAATGTCACTTTTACTTCATACATTCCGCTTAATGATAGTTATTGTTTGCACGTAAAGCCCGACAGACTGTGGTGCTTTTCTGCGCTTTTCACTTTTGACTACTTTGAATCTCACTTCTAATAAGTTGGATTAGACTCCAGTAACTCTTGTTCCTTATGGTAGAGAGAGGGAGAATTTTACACATACAAACATGACCATATACACAATGCTGTTCATTCTCTCCTTTATTGCGATGTACGAGTGTCAGTTTTATGTTGGATTTTCCAGGGGCATCTTTACAACGGCAGGGCAAGTACCGGGAAGCTATTAAGTACCACTCTATGGTTCTTGAAATATCTGCAAAACATGGAGAGGAGTCGGGGAACACAGAAGCTTATGGAGCAATAGCTGATTGTTATACTGAGCTTGGGGACTTGGAACAAGCTGCAAAATACTATGACAATTATATTGCAAGGTTAGAGACTGATTGAGCTGCTAGTGGGAGGATCTATGATCGAGAAATCTGTCTGGAGCCAACCCTTTGGGTAAATCACAGCCTACAAAACTTGGGGATAATGGGATCGCCCCTCTATCCTTCTCCACATAAATACCAGAGTTAGTTTGCTTGGCGCAGGGCTCGAACCTACTATGGATATTTGTTTATTTTCATGCATTCAAAGCAGAATGCTTAGATCCTGAGACGGTGAGACCACCACTATTTCTCTGGAAATCCTTTTTGTATGAGCATACTTTATTAACTGGTTCCTTCCATTTTCTCTTTTCCAATGTATCTGGAAAAAACTTATCTCTCATCAGTTTACCATGATTAGTGGAAAAATAAAGTGAGAATATGAATTTCATGTCATGTATTTATTCGCTTGGTATGAATTTCAGGTGCTGGTAAGTTTTTCCCTATCTAGTATCTATGGTGTTTGTTCACCATATGCTTTCAGTGCAATTGGTGTTTAAAATTTCGGCGGGTGAATCTATATTATATTAAAAGAAGGGTAGTGAAGCATGAAATTAAGCCAAGTGGCAAGCTAAAATAAAGCCACTTGGCACTTTTAAAACAACATTAAAATTTGACTATAAATGGAAACATAATTAATGGAAGTAGTAGTCCAAGATTTTCTGTAAGTTGGATTTCATTCTTTAATTAATCGAAGGCAATTAGTTAATGATTTAAACTAAAAATGTTCTCTTTTTAATGACCAAAATAGAATCTTTTGGACGTACACAAAAATAAAAAGACGCAATTTTCATAAAGCAAACCAATATACTATAACTATAGGTATCTTTAATTAAATTTTGTGTATAATTCAATTATGGTAGGGTATCCTTTTTTGAGAAAGAATCAATTAAAATTTCGTTTTATATCTTACACATTAATTTTAAGTTGAAATAGTAATTCTATATTTAGTACAAGCTTCGTATCTAACCTTATTTGTGAACAATATACATTAATATAGGTATCATATACATTACTATAGGTATCTTTAATTAAATTTTGTGTATAATTCAGATATGGTATGAATTAATTTTTTAAGTAAGAATTAATTAAATAAATGTTTTGTATCTTACATCTATATTATATTAAAGGAAATAGACTAAAAAAATTAAGAAAGAATTAATTAAACTAAAAATGTTCTCTTTTTAATGACCAAAATAGAATCTTTTGGAGGTACACAAAAAAAAAGACGCAAATTTCATTAAGCAAACCAATATACTATAACTATAGGTATTTTTAATTAAATTTTGTGTATAATTCAATTATGGTAGGTATTCTTTTTGAGAAAGAATTAATTAAAATTCTGTTTTATATCGTAGACATTAATTTTAAGTTGAAATAATAATTTTTTATTTAGTACAAACTTTGTATCTAACCTTATTTGTGAACAATTAGCTTGATATATTTTTATATTATAATACATGAATCATCCAATTCATTTGTTAGAGGGTAGTTTTATATTGCTTGAACTTTAAGTAAAATAATATTCTCTAATCTTGAAAAATGAGGGTAGTTTGCACTATGAAAATTCACTTGGCACTTTTTTCGAATAAAATCTAAAAATAAGAGATATTTACTACAATAAAGATTATATTATGGAAAGAATATATACTATGACTCTGATTTTTTAAAAAGAAAGTATTCTATGAAAGAGAAAGAAATGTTCAATTTGAGTAGATAATTAAAAGATAAAGATAATCTTATCAGATATATATTTCCAACAAATCATAGTACAAAAAAAAAAAAAAGTAAATGAATATACTTAAAATATTAATCTGATGATTTAAAAACTGAAAATTCGAGCAGCGGAATTATTTTTTCAATAAAATACATACATACATACATATATATATATATAATAAGGCACATTTCAAAATTAAGACAATTAATGTAGCTTAGGACAAAGCTAATAATAATCATAATAAAAAGTTTGAGCAGAAAATTGAAAAATAAAGTTAATCTCATCAGATATACATTTGCAACAAATTATAGTAGAAAAGATTATATAGAAAGACGTAGATTGAGATAAATGTGGCTATTTATACTTTAAACTAAGCTAAAAATAAAATAAAGTAAGTAAATATACTTAAAATATTAATATGATGGCTTTGCAAATTGATAAAATTGCACACATCAGAATAAGCTCCTAATTATATTTTATAAAGTAAAAAAAGAAATAAATAATAAGTAAATATCATATCTTACTAGTATTAATAAATCGGGAACACTAATATATGATACATAAATAAAATAATTCTTAGATAACCTACAAAAGAAGATAAATTAAGTTTTTGATCTATATGGATAAAGTTATCGAATTTGAATGTGAATTTTACTGAATTTGAATTAAGTTTATGTGACTTTGATTGAAAGATAATTCTTTTTGGATGGTTATTAGATAACAACAAATTATAGATGATAAATATTTCATAGAAAATTTTAAGTATTGAAATATTTAATAAAGATGATAAATTATCGTGAAAAATTTCAAGCACAAAATAATGGACATGTAGTATATTTTTTTATAGATGTAGATATTTTTTTGTTGGATAAAATATCAAATTTATGAAGCTTCAAAGAAGAAGACAATAGATTATTTATAATATAAATTATTTAGTTATATATTTGAGTTATATCGGAAAATTATTCATAACTATGATTCAGTTGTTTTAACACTCAGAGAATTTTTCTTATTAAGTATGTTGCAATAAGAAATAAGATGATATTTGAAAAGGCCGGATCAAAATTTAGTATACTTTTTATTCTTTTGCATTTTTCACGCATCGCGTGGGTTCTAATACTAGTATTATTAAAAGAAAGTAAATCTAGCCTAGGATTATGCCAAGTGGCAGCGTAGCAGAAAGACATGTGGTAGTTTTAGGTAAAAATTAGTTAAATTAGTTAATAATTAATTATTTTTTGAATTTGAATTCAAAAAATATCAATATATTTTTAAGGAAACTACTATAAAAAATGAGGAAAAATATATAAGTAAATAACTTTAGTGTAGCGATATATAAAAGGATTGGACTAATTTATTTTTTGAGATGAGAAAGTTTAATATAAGAAACTATTATAAAAAATGAGGAAAAATATATAAATAAATAACTTTAGTGTAGAGATATATAAAAGGATGAGACTAATTTATATTTTGAGATGAGAAAGTTTTTGAATAATAATTCATATGGTCATGTTATATGTATAAGATCACTTAACTAGTAGTATTATAATAGATAAAGCTAATGACAAAAACATAAACAACAATTACAAGAAATAAATAAAAATATATAAAGATATAATAGAAATTATTATGTAGTAAATTATGTTGGAAAACGCATTCTTGTTTATGAAACCTTAACTAACGACTTTGTGTCTTGTTGTAGGTTTTGATAATCGACAAACCATCATTGACAAACTGCTAAGATTGCAATGGACTTCGTTGTGATTACGAGTCAAGCTTTCAAGACATTAGAGATTGCTATGGACCTCGTTGGGACTACGAGTCAAGCTTTCAAGATGTTGGAAATTGCTATGGACTTCGTTGGGACTACAAGTCAAGCTTTCAAGGTATTGGGTACAAGTCGATGAATGAAAAAAATCGTTGAAGCAAAAAGATTGAAATGGTAAATCGAAAGATAGAAGACCGAAGACGTTGTCTTTAGTCTTAATTTTGTTTTAAGTTTTGATGTTATTTTGAATCATCTTTCGTTTTTAAGAACTTGGCTCAAAGTCTAAAAACGTTTTAAAAAATCATTAAAACATTTTCAAAACAATTGGTTTTACAAGATAATCAAATTGTTAATTCGCGCTGGAAAATTTCCAGAAAGAGCCAGACATCGATGTCACTGTAGCAACAGTGATGTTACTGTAGCAAATTTCCAGAAACATTGCGCCATCGATGGCAAGAAGGCCAACATCGATGGCAACATGTCCGTTGGAGCTTAAACGACTAGTTTTTGTCCACCATCGATGGCAAGGGTATAAACATCGATGGTTTGGCAAACGGGCAGAAATTTTTGATGCCCAAAACTCTTGTTTAAGCTTATGAAAAGCTTGGCAAGACCCCCAACGGATATATGGGGTTTTAGGGCTATAAATATAGCTTCATAAACCTCATTTGAACACAACACTTCTTCCAAATCATAAGATTATATTGCTTCAAGTTTTCATAATCATTTAAGCTATATTGAGCCATTTTCTTGAAGCCTAAAGTTGTGTTCTTGAGCTATAACTTCTTCACTCTACTTACTCTTTTGAGAGATTCATTTTTGAGTGATATTTGTGTTGTCCTACACCTTTGGGAGGTTGTCCCTTGTTGTAGTAAGGAAGAGCTTCTTCCTTGTTGTTGGCGAACCTTGTGTGATTCAAGGTTTTGTGTTGTAACGGTTGGTTAGGCACCCGCAAGCTTAACATTGGCAAACCTTGTGTGACTCAAGTGTTTGTGTTGTAATGGTTGGTTAGGCACCCGCAAGCTTAACATTGGCGAATCTTGTGTGACTCAAGTATTCGTGTTGTAAACGGTTTGTTAGGCACCCGCAAGCTTAACGGAGATAGTGAAATACTCAAGAGAGTCTCTTGAGGAGTGGACTAGCTACAAGTTGTAGTGAACCACTATACATCGTTGTGTACTCTCTCTTTTATATTCCGCACTTTATTTCTCTCTATCTTATTTTCGCACTTACATTTCAATTGTATATTCATATTGCGAAAATTTGGTTAAGTTCCTTAAAACGCTATTCACCCCCCCTCTAGCGTTGTGCATATATTCTAGCAATTGGTATCAGAGCCTAATTCTCTTAAAGCCTTAACCGGTTGAGAATAAGATCTATGGCATCGTCTTCTAGAAATGTATATGCAGGTTTAGGTGAAGGACAGTCCACATCGAGACCTCCTCTCTTTGATGGGACAAACTACACCTACTGGAAGGAACGTATGAGAATATACGTCCGAGCCACAGATTTCAAATTGTGGCAAATTATTGAAAATGGTGAGGAACCAATCACCATAAAAGTTGGCGAGGAAATGGTTCCCAAACCAGAAAGGGAATACACCGATGTAGACATAAGAAAAGTTGAAGCTTATGCACGGGCTGTCAACATGCTATATTGTGCAGTAAATCCGGATGACTACCAAAAAATTTCAAGATGCAAAACCGCCAAGGAAATGTGGGATAAAC
>MCJB01052007.1:321182-370525 GCA_002018475.1 Nicotiana obtusifolia
AATTCATGAGAAGGGAACAAGAAAAGGAGACCAAGAAACAAGCACCTCCAAAGTGCTACGGTTGCGGGGAAGATGGGCATATCAAACTATATTGTCCAAAAGCCAAAACCGAGAAGAAAAATCCCCACAAGAAACAAAGGGCTTTCATGTCTTGGGAAGAAGATGACTCCGGAAACGAGTCGAGCGATGAAGAAGAAATCGCAAACCTTTGTCTCATAGCCATTGAGGACACTCCTCAAGAAGATGAAGAGGTTAGTACTAATCTTTCCAATGACTCTTATACTTTAGTAGAATTACAAAAAGCTTTTGAAGAACTTTATAATGAATTTATCGGTATTAAAAACAAAAAAAACTCTATGAAAAAGGATCTCTCAGACTCCAAAAAGGATTTAGAAAAATTGTCTAAGGAGAATGAGAATCTAAAAGAAGAAAACAAATTTTTCGGAAAAAGGAGTGCCGATAAACCTGTAAGTTCTAGTAGCTCTTGTAATTCTTGTAAATCCCTTAAGGCACAAGTTGAAGAGTTAGAAGCAATTCTTAACAAATTCAGAAAGTCCCAAAAGGATTTGAACCTTATGTTTGATCATGTTCATATTGCCAAAGAAGGAATAGGATTCAAGAAAAAGGACAAAAACAAAGTTGTAAATCAACCTAGTAAGGATGAATCTAGGTTCACTAACACTAGACCACCTAGAAAGAAAACTGCTAGGCCAAATGATCATATCACTAAAAAACCTAGAAATAACTACCGTTGGAAAAACGGAGTAGATCAAACTAGGCAAAACTTTCATAAACCTAGTGCTTATTATTCTCCTAAGTTTTTGTGGAATCCAAATGTAGTATGCCACTACTGTGATAAAGTAGGCCATATTGCACCGGTATGCTATTCTAGGCATAGGCACATCACTTTAAGTGATACACACAATTTTGTCACTAACCCAAAAGGACCCAAAAGCACTTGGGTACCAAAATTCCGTCATTAATTTGACTGCAGGTGTGCTTGAAGGCATCAAGTGTACTTTAGTACCTTGATAGCGAATGCTCCAAGCACGTGACTGATGATGCATCCAAATTTTGGGTACAAAGCCAACAAAGGAAGGACATGTCATCTAAAGTGACAACAAAGGAAAAACTATCGGCATTGATTCGGTTGGTAAAAATCCTTCTTCTTTTATTAATGACATTTTGTTGGTCAAAAGTCTTAAACAATACCTCTTGAGCATAAGACAATTGTGTGACAAGGGGAATCATGTTAAGACTTGCACTGTAGAATGCCTTAATAACAATAAGGTAATTCTACAAGGCGATAGAATTAATAACATTTATTTGGTTGCAAATGTTTTATTCATAACTGTGGAAAAGATTTTTTAAATCTGATAAAGGTATCTTCCTCAGTTATTCTTTGCATAGTAAAGCCTACAGAGTCTTTAATAAACGTATTTGAATTTGAAAAGTTTTTTTTTTAAATAACTCTCGCTTGCCGAGAAAGGATATTTTGTGATGATCTTGTAGATTCATTAGAATCCATCTTGATGATGAAAATCCAAACCATACCAAGAAGGATGATGATGAGAGGCATCAAGTGGAGAAAAACGAAGAGCAAGAAAAGCTTCCTAAGGAGTGGAAAACGTCTAGAGATCATCCACTTACAAGTGAAGCAAATGAAAGAGGGGACTTTCATTTTATTGCAAGGAGTTGCTCAAGCGCTTTGAAATGATTGAAGCCAAAGCAATGCAAACTCCTATGAGCACCTCGGGAACACGAAAAAGGTAAGGAGGTAGAAGTAAAGAAATATCGAGGTATGATCGGATCCTTACTCTACATTACCGCAAGTCGTCCTGACATTATGTTTAGTGTTTGCTTATGTGAACGGTATCAATCTTGTCCGAAAGAATCGCATTTAACCGCGGTAAAATGGATAATGAAATACCTCATCGGCACAATGAACGTGGGATTTTGGTATCCCAAGGGTTCATCCTGCCACCTTATCGGCTATTCCGATTCCGACTTTGCTGGATGCAAATTGGATAGGAAAAGCACTAGTGGCACTTGCCACATGCTTGGTAGTTCATTAGTTTCTTGGTTTAGCAAGAAACAAGTCAGTGTTGCTTTATCCACCACTGAAGCGGAGTATGTAGCCGCTGGAAGTTGTTGCGCTCAAATCCTTTGGATGAAACAACAACTTGTGGATTACGGCCTAAGTCTTGATCACATTCCAATTAGATGTGACAACACTAGTGCCATTTGTCTCACGAAGAATCTCGTTCTTCATTCAAGAACAAAGCACATTGAAATCATGCATCATTTCATTAGAGATCATGTTTTCAAAGGGGATGTCGAAATTGAGTTTGTAGAAACTCGTAATCAATTAGCAGACATCTTTACTAAACCTTTAGAGAAAGAGTCATTTTTTAGAATTCGAAGCGAGCTTGGAATTCTTGACTCAACAATGATCTAATTATGTGCATAGTTATGTTTTTGAACATTACTAACTTGAGCGTCGGAGACGTTTACTTTGTTTTGCAGGTTCTCCTCATCATTTGGATGATTTAGTAAGTAAGGGGGAACTCAATTAGTCAAAGTATTCGCTTATAATGTGAAAAATATTCACTTCCATGCTCAACCATCGATGTTTTCACATGAAACATCGATGTCCAAACATCACTGGAATTGACAAAAAAATTCCAGAAGAGAAGCACCATTGATGGCAACAAAAGCACCATCGATGGCGGAGTAACACTGGAATTAACAAAAAATTCCAGAGAGGTCATGCCATCGATGGCTATACAGACACCATCGATGGTGGAATGTTACTGGTTTTACCAAAATGCCACTCAACGATCAAAATTCTTTTCCTCTCTATAAATAGGTGTTCATTTGCTATTTCACCTAATCACAAATCATTCTTACAACTCCCTACACTCTTAAACAATCAAGACTCTCCTCCTTGAGTTCATTATCCCTTTATCACTTCATATTTTCTTCATGAAAGCACTTTGACGCGGCTCTTCGAGCAATTCCTTAGGCACACCACTTTTAGCGCCAAACCAATGAACTTTAATCCGTTCGTTAGTCAAACAAATGGAGCACATCAAGCCAAGGAAAGCTCAAGTGAAGAAGAAACCTCTTTCGAGGAAGAAGAGAGTAGAAGCGAGAAAGACGAAGAAATCGGGGATAACACCCTTGAACTTTTTAGCTCTATTTCTCCCTCTTATCTTTTAAATTATGCTTCTTTATTATGTTTCTTTGATATTTGATGCATTATAATTCTATAATTCCTTAATGAAAATGATTTTCTCTGTTGTTTATAATATCTTTTTGCTAATGTCAAAAGGGGGAAGATATTAGATATGAGAAGATTATAGGGAATTATGATGATATGCATATATTAAGGGGGAAGCACAAATTGAGGGGGAATATTTTATTTAAATTGTTATATTGATAAAAGGGGGAAGATATAACAAAAAGTTTTAAATCTTTATAAATTCTATAACAATTGGTTTAAATATCAAAATCCTTTTTGCTATAAGAATGCATATCCCGGCCTTTGTTTGTCATTATCAAAAAGGGAGAAATTGTTGGAAAACGCATTCTTGTTTATGAAACCTTAACTAACGACTTTGTGTCTTGTTGTAGGTTTTGATAATCGACAAACCATCATTGACAAACTGCTAAGATTGCTATGGACTTCGTTGTGATTACGAGTCAAGCTTTCAAGACATTAGAGATTGCTATGGACCTCGTTGGGACTACGAGTCAAGCTTTCAAGATGTTGGAAATTGCTATGGACTTCGTTGGGACTACAAGTCAAGCTTTCAAGGCATTGGGTACAAGTCGATGAATGAAAAAAATCGTTGAAGCAAAAAGATTGAAATGGTAAATCGAAAGATAGAAGACCGAAGACGTTGTCTTTAGTCTTAATTTTGTTTTAAGTTTTGATGTTATTTTGAATCATCTTTCGTTTTTAAGAACTTGGCTCAAAGTCTAAAAACGTTTTAAAAAATCATTAAAACATTTTCAAAACAATTGGTTTTACAAGATAATCAAATTGTTAATTCGCGCTGGAAAATTTCCAGAAAGAGCCAGACATCGATGTCACTGTAGCAACAGTGATGTTACTGTAGCAAATTTCCAGAAACATTGCGCCATCGATGGCAAGAAGGCCACCATCGATGGCAACATGTCCGTTGGAGCTTAAACGGCTAGTTTTTGTCCACCATCGATGGTAAGGGTATAAACATCGATGGTTCGGCAAACGGGCAGAAATTTTTTATGCCCAAAACTCTTGTTTAAGCTTATGAAAAGCTTGGCAAGACCCCAACGGATATATGGGGTTTTAGGGCTATAAATATAGCCTCATAAACCTCATTTGAACACAACACTTCTTCCAAATCATAAGATTATATTGCTTCAAGTTTTCATAATCATTTAAGCTATATTGAGCCATTTTCTTGAAGCCTAAAGTTGTGTTCTTGAGCTATAACTTCTTCACTCTACTTACTCTTTTGAGATATTCATTTTTGAGTGATATTTGTGTTGTCCTACACCTTTGGGAGGTTGTCCCTTGTTGTAGTAAGGAAGAGCTTCTTCCTTGTTGTTGGCGAACCTTGTGTGATTCAAGGTTTTGTGTTATAACGGTTGGTTAGGCACCTGCAAGCTTAACATTGGCAAACCTTGTGTGACTCAAGTGTTTGTGTTGTAACGGTTGGTTAGGCACCCGCAAGCTTAACATTGGCGAATCTTGTGTGACTCAAGTATTCGTGTTGTAAACGGTTTGTTAGGCACCCGCAAGCTTAATGGAGATAGTGAAATACTCAAGAGAGTCTCTTGAGGAGTGGACTAGCTACAAGTTGTAGTGAACCACTATACATCGTTGTGTACGCTCTCTTTTATATTCCGCACTTTATTTCTCTCTATCTTATTTTCGCACTTACATTTTCAATTGTATATTCATATTGCGAAAATTTGGTTAAGTTCCTTAAAACGCTATTCACCCCCCTCTAGCATTGTGCATATATTCTAACAAATTATATCTTATCTATATAATAAAAGAATATACAAATACATCATATTAAGTCAAGCGGCAACATAATAAAAAATCACTCGGCAATTTTTAGAACAAATTAAGCCAAGTGTCTAGATTAAAAGCCACTTGATAATTTTAGCATTATTCATGAAAAAAATTTAAAGACCAAAAAAATAACCAAGAAAATTTATAAAGTTGGTAAATATTATACAAAAGTATTATTTGGAAATGTAGACAAATTAAAGAATATAATTAATAGAAGGCTTCTCTCTTTAGACTTTTGAATAAAATATAAAAGGCTTTATATTTAGAACGAATTAAAATTTATAATTTAATAAAAAATAAAAATAATTTAATTATAAGTAAAATACTTTTTGTATTCAGAAAGGATATTTTGTCAAATAGTAAACTAATAAAATTTACATAAAATTATAAAGAAACCAAAACACATTTTGCAATATTGACAAATAATAATAATAAATATTGGAAATTATTTATTCTGAAACCTAGTTTATTTTAAGTTGACAAGTTATCAGCACGTAATATATCTCCACGCTCACGTTTGCAGTAAAAAATATCAAACCTAAGATATAGTTATTTGTCTATTACTATTTGGTCAAAGTTCAGTGGTCATAAAGTTATAATCTTTACCTACATTATATTGAATGGACAATATTTAAATGTTATTAAAAGGAGAATCTCTTTGTTGGATTCTACTTGCTTAAAAATTTTACAATATATTATTAATTGATATTTTTGTATCAAATTTATGGTCAAGAACACTATATTAAATGGTAAGGTATACTATTGTATGATAGAATTTTCTAGAAAGTTTTTTAAACCAGTAATGAGAAAAGTTACTGTTTCCGCTATCTTATTTCCTTTGCCATTGTTACTGTTTGTTTATTGTATCCTTTTCATTGCTCTTGAGCCAATGGTCTATTGGAAATAATCTCTCTTCCTTCATAAGGTAGAGGTAAGGTCTGCGTACACATTACCCTCTCCAAACCCCACGTATGGGATTCCACTGGGTTTGTTGTTGTTGTTGTAGTATTGAGAAAAAGTCACTTGGCACTTTTAGTAAAAAAAATCGAAAATACGTTTAATAATTTTAATTTTTTATATCTATATATTTATATCTATAAATGGATTCACTCATTAATTTTTTTCTATCTTCATTATAATTATGGATGTGACAAATTAAATAAAAATTTATAATATAAATTTATTTTAAGAAAAACGTAGATTGAAATTAACATATGACATATATACTTTGGAATAAGTTAAAATATAACTTAAAGTAAATTCATTTACTTAACATATTAAAAATTTGATAATTTTGAAAATTTTAAAAATTGCAAGCAGCAAAATAGATCTTAAATAAAATATCTCTATTATAGAGGTAAGTGAGAGTATTTTAATAATCCTCAAAAATTTAAATAATACATGAACATCTTTTAGCAATGAAATAAAGGTGAATAAATTAAATTTTCAGGAACAGTACAAATTTGTATTATACTTCTTTACATTAGGCAAGGATATATCACCAAATGGTAAAATATTAAAACTTCACATGAAGATATAGAAATACTAAATAATGAATAATCCAATAATGACAAGTAATAATAAATAAAAAAGAGAAAAAAATTAAAATTAAAATATAGAAGGATGAGACTTATTTATTTTGAGATGAAAAAGTGTCTTTCCAAGATGAGAAAAGTCATATAATAGATAATACCACACAACTGAAATTTTAATAAAATAAAACAAAAAAAATATTGAACAATGAAACAATTTCAATACGAGTAAATAAGCTTACTCACAAAAAAGAAAACTAAAAAAAACTATTATAAGAATATAGAGATACTATTTATTTTAATCTGAGATGAGAAAGTATCTTTTGAATTGTGATGAGAAATCCATATAATGGATTATATAGCATAACTAAAATCGTAATAGATAAACTCAAAAATATATATATAGAACAATGAAAGAAGTGACAAACGCTTGAGATACTAGCAAAGCTAAATGAGTTGGCTGGTTTTTGAGTGGATGAGGAAATTCAGTGTTTTTAAGGTTATCTGTTCTTTTTCTCTAGCAACAATTTTATAGAGACAACTCGATGAAATTCATTTATTTATTTTTTGGTTTCATTCTTTTAAAGTGGTCGCTATATTTAGTATGGAATATACATTTATATCTATCAACTCACTCCGCTCTTTTTTATATTTAAACGATTCGCGCATCACGCGGGTACATATATTAGTTTACATTAAATTTGGATTTGAGTTATTGACATTCAAATTAGCTCTCTTAACTAATGGAGGTAACATCAAAGTTGTTCGGTACCTGAGCTGGCGGGAGTAACAGGTACCCGATAAATTTTAGTTGAGGTGCTGCAAGTTGGTCAGACACAACTGTGATCTGTGCTCAGGGAAAAAAGAGAAAAACTAATGGATTAACAGTAATTTACAGAGTTGTGAGGAGAGATCGTAATAATTAAATCTAAAAAGTTTCCGGTGATCCTTGTGTCACACATAGCCATCATTTCTCTCTCAATTCTTCAAAGTTAAAGATTGTTTTAAGTTCTGAAATATGATAATAGAATAAAGTAATCAAAGTTCAGAAGCAGCCGTCCACCTTTAGAAACTAGAAAATGCAGATATCCAATCCTTCCCTCTTTGATTTTTTTTGTTATCATTTTTGTTGAAATATGAGGGCACACATGAGGGAAAAAAGAAAACAAAGATTTCTCAATTGCAATATATAAGAAGCAACATTACAAGGCTTAAAAGTATGCAGAGAAAATAAAAACTACAATCTAAACTGCACTTTATTCACAAATGAATTTAGTCTCTCTTGTTTCTAAACCTTAAATTTAGCAGAATCTTTGTCGGAAGGGAAATGTTAGCTCTGCTATTATGCCAAAATCAAGAATACGGGTTCACTAACATAATACACTTCTCCGGCCTTTTCTTCCTACGATAAAGCAAAGAAGGTTCTTAACACGAAATGCTATTTGTTCGATGTAAAACTGCTAAACTGGACCAGTCTCATTCCTCCCTCTCAATGCTTCATAGGAAGCAAACACTGAAACAGTCATCTTACTTGCTTTCTTTCTTCATCCCTTCGTCAACCCACTTATCAAACTCAGACAACAAACTATAATCAACATTATTAACAATTTTGCTCTCTAAAGGGTGCTCTCCTTTTAAAATGGACTTCGCAGAAGAACCTTCAACACCAGTGACGCCTTGGTTCACGTATGGTGACTCAAGAACTGGTGTCGGATGACTTTGTTCCGTTGTGATGTGATCTGACACCTCACATGTATCTGGAAGAATCTGAGACGCAGATACGTCCATCCTTTCACCCTCCTCCACAGGATCTCTAAGTGTCTCCGGGCCCTCAGCATCGCCCAAAGCTACTTCATTCCCTTTCTCACTATTGTCCTTGTCGCCTATAGAGTCCTTGCCATGCTCTTGACCTTCACAACCATTGTCTTCACTATTACTGAAGTCACTAGAATCGCTTTCACCATGTCTGTCATGGTGGCCATTTTCTCCATCAAGCTGTTCAAAATGAAAACATCATTATTTCAAGTATATACTGAAACAGCACACACAAATTCAAAGGAACCCCTACTTTGTGCATTACCTCGGAAGCAGTCTTTTCTCTTTGTTTCTTCGACAGAGACTTGATGGCTTTAAAAGCATCTGTAAAGGATGCTACCATGCAGTCCTTAAGCGCTGCAACCTCCTTGTTGAGCTAGTGAAAGGGGAAAAAAAACAAAGTTAAAAAACTGTTGTATATATAAATTCTAATGTTAAACTAAAATAGCTCAAGTGGTCATACCATCTGAATCTCACTCTTCAACTCCGACTGTCCATCACTCAGTCTTTTTAACTCGGTGCTCCAGTCATCATTGTTCAAGGGACGATCAGGTTTGGTTTTAGGCTGCTTCCTACTTGTTTGAGGCGGCGGACCGCTAAAGTCATCATCACTAAGATGAACTTCAGCACCATCTCCAGATGCCACCTCATTACCCCTTTCATTTTCAAATGATTCAGGCAAATTCAGTGTTGTTTGCTCAAATGCTGTTGGAGAAATATTCCTCAGCATTAACTATATAAAAAAAACATTAGCATGAGAAGAGAATAAACGTACATCGATTCATAATTAATAATGTGTAATAAATTATAAATACACCACAGATATACCATTCTAAGAGTTAGAAAAACTCTTCGAGAAACTGCAATGAGCACAAGAAGGCTTAGCTCTATGTAATGAGATTAAGTTAAGCCAGGAAATCAAGAAACGTCGTCTTAATGAAAGACAACAATTAGGATAATTTTGTGAACAATTCTTCATAGATATTCCTAAGAATAAAATCTCATAGACATAAGAAAGACCAGAAAGAACCTTATAGGTACAAAAAGAAGAATAGAGGATCTTCTGATAAGAGATATGAGAAGAAGGATAAGAAAAGAAAGGCTTATAAGTATAGAAAGGATTTTATAAAATCCCATACGCCCAATGCATGCTACAAATGTGACAGAGTAGGCCATTATGCTAGAGATTGTAAGGTCAAAGATAAGATTAAGAACCTTGATCTAGATAATAATATTAAAGACTCTTTATACAAGATTCTGTTAAATTCTTCTCGGGATAATTCACCGGAAAATAGTGATAGAGAAGATTCATCAACTGATAAAGATCTAAGGGCTCTACAAGAGGAGAAATACCTTCCTTCAGATGATGAATGTGGACCCTGCAAACAGAATCAAGATCAATGTTGTAATAACAACACAGATGATGAATTTTTTAATATTTATTCTCAATTCAAGGACTTAGAAGTCAATGTCCTGACCAATGATAGTTTACTAGAGCTTCTCAAGATTAGTAAATACCCAGAGTTAAGGTCCCAGATAATTAATCGGGTGGACAATATTAAGTATAATATTCCTAGAAGCCATGAGATTGAAGAAATTCCTTCTCAAAAGGGACCATATACGATATCTAATATTAAAAGAATTTTAAGAAAAAAATCTCAGGCCATTGATAGGCCAACTAATGTTCAAAGATTTGAAAAATGAGATTCATAATCTCAAAGGAGAAATCTCGGGCTTAAAGGCTTCTAATATAGCCTTAGACAAGAGAATTATTAGATTAGCAAATTCTCATGTCTCTACAAGCAAGGAATTCAGTACTAATATTGCTAAAGAAGGTTCTGATGCTTAGTACCTCAAAAAATGGGGTAAAAGATGATTTTCTAGGAACAGTTAATATGGCTGATAATGAGTTTTTACAAAAACTTCAGCTATTTACTACTCAAAAGTTTTTAATAAAAGTTACTCTTTTAATAGATTATAATTTTAAAAAAGAATTTGTTGCTTTATTTGATAGTGGTGCTGATCTAAATTGTATTATAAAAAGAGTAATACCTTCAAGATATTTTCATAAGACTACTCATAGATTAAAAAATGCCAGTGGTCATCAAATAGGTATTTCTTATAAAATACCTAAAGCTTATATTTGCCAGAACAATGTCTGTATACCAGAAAATTTTGTTTTAGTAAAAGATATTCACCAAGACATAATATTAGGAGTTCCATTTTTCCACCACATAATTCCTTTTACTAATTGGGATACTCATAGTTTCACATGGGCTTTTAATGGAAAAACAATTACTTTCGAGTTTATAACTCAACCAGTCCAAAGGTTTTTGAATGAGATCAGTTCTAATAATATTATTGCAAAAAATAGATAAATTGATTTTTAAAAAAATGATATTTGCAGTCTTACAATTGAACGGGATTTAAAAACTCCTAAACTTATTGAAAAAATTGATTCTTTAATCAGTTTGCTTTACAAATTTGTGGAGACCATCCAAATCAATTTTGGAATAGGAAAAAGCACATAGTTAGTCTTTCTTATGAAGAAGACTTTTCGGAGGATAATATTCCTACTAAAGTTAGACATTGCCAAATGAATTCAGAATATTTAGAATTATGCAAAAAAAAAGATATATAGATTCTTTGCTACAGAAAGGTCTTATAAGGCCTTCACGGTCTAAATGGTCTTGTACTGCTTTTTATGTTAATAAACATGCTGAACAGGAACGAGGAGTTCCAAGGTTAGTTATTAATTATAAACCCCTTAATAAAGCTATAAAGTGGATAAGATATCCAATCCCTAATAAAAAAGATTTATTGGATAGATTACATGATGCCATAATATTTTCAAAATTTGATTTGAAATCCGGTTATTGGCAAATTCAGATATCTGATTTAGATAGATATAAAACTGCTTTCAATGTCACAATGGGTCAATATGAATAGAATGTTATGCCATTTGGTTTAAAAAATATCCGAATTTCAGAAAACTATGAATGATATTTTCATACCTTATACAAATTTTATAATTGTTTATATTGATGATATTTTAGTATTTTAAAAAAATATTGAGATTCATTTGAAACATTTGGATCTTTTTAGAAAAATCATAATTCAAAATGGTTTAGTCATCTCTAAACTAAAGATGGCTGTCTTTCAGACTAATATAAGATTCTTAGGTCATAATATTCAGAATTGAAGAATAATTCCGATCCAAAGGTGCATTGAATTTGCATCCAAATTCCCAGATGTTATAACTGATAAAGCATAGCTCCAACGATTTCTAGGAAGCCTTAATTATATTTCTCCTTTCACAAAGGACCTAGCTAAGGATACTTCAATTCTTTATGAAAGACTGAAAAAAAATCCGAAAGCCTGGACTAATAATCATACTACAACAGTCAGGCTAATTAAGCAGAAGGTCAATAACCTTCTATGTCTTACACTTATTAATCCAAGTTGGGCAAAAGTAGTTGAAACTGATGCCTCAGAGATTGGTTTGGTGGAATATCAAAACAATGTTCTCCAACTAATAGACAAGAATATCTTGTTCAATTCTATTTGGAAAAATGGAATAATTCCCAAAAGAATTATGCTATTGTGGTTAAGGAAATCCTTGCCATAGTAAAATGTGTATTAAAATTCCAGAAAATCTTGCCTCTTACTAAAGAATTGAGATCCTTATATAATGGATCGGTCTAAAAACAAACAAAAAGTAAACAGTAAAACGGCCGACAAAATAATTACATTATGGCCGACAAAGAAAAAGCTAAAAGAGAAACGGACAATTTACTTCATAAAAGTAGATTCCTGACAACCTCTCATGGTGCGGTCAGATACTTTATTAAAGTTTTTCGTCTGTATTACCCCAATTATTCAATGATGGGGCCTTCAGTGTCTTTTTCAAGCTTTACCTTTTCCTTTATCATTTCTGACGGAAAATTCTTTACTATTTCCTTCATTTTCTTCGGGGAATTCTTCAATTTCATCTAAATTGACCTATTCTTGTTGGCTTTCTTGAGCTTCTCCTGCCAAACAGGTTTCTTCATCTGTAGTGTTTCCTATTGAAGCCACTGAAACATCATTTGACATTTCAACTTCGATATTTCTTACTAGATCTCTTTCTATTTCTTCAAAATAGGAAGCAATTATTTTATTTTTAGAGATATCTCCTTTTTTCATTTGAAGCCGTCTAGTAACTTGCTGGAATGGACTCAATTCTTCCATTTCGACATTGGTCGTCTTTTCTTGTGTGCTATAAGCTTCAATCTTTTTTTTGATTTTTTCAATAATCTCTTGATCATGAATTTTTCCTGTCTGGTCTGATTGAAGTAATTTGTTCCAGAATTTCGTATAAAAAACTCTGTTTAAACATGGAAAACCTTCCCTGGTTTGACTGACTTCTACATCCCATTTCATAATCCATGGAATAGAGAATTCTATAAAAAATACATTGCTGCTATGCCATCAAAAAAAGATATTATCTTTTTGTAATGCCATAATTTTGGGAGATATATCTACCCATTGAGTATATAAACTCTTAAAAATTGGCGGTAGTATTTCCAAAGATGGACAATATGATATCCACCATTTACAAAACCAATTTGGTATCTGTTGTTCAAACAAATTGGAGCATAATTTTATGAACCAAGAGTGTTGTCTATTAAGATTCTCATATAAGAAAGTTTTATAAAAACTTTCACTATAATCCTAGTAATTGAACTTTACCGAGACTTTCTGTTCTGGATGAGTATATTCTCTTTCCTTTAATGTATTAATTCCCCATTCATCTGATGCTATTATTTTCTTTATAATAATCTTAGAGAAATTATAAATTCTCTTTGTATTAGCTGAATAAAAATGTTGAATTTCAGCTGAACCAGTAGATGAAAGAATTAGCTCGTAATTTATTATGTATTAATAAGCAGTGGTAGCATATGATGTTGTATCAAAATACCTTGTCATGATTTGCCAGGGGTTATCCTTCCATTTCAGGTCGGATTGTTCTAAAAGAATTATTAACTTTTTTTGCCCTTTCTGGTTATAATCCTCAATGTTATCATGGCTATCATCTGCCAATGCTGAGGAATATGATGGAGGATTGTTGTTTGTGTCTTGTTTGTATTTCATAAAATCCAAAAATTCTTTGTACATTGGGTGGTCTGTATTAAGACCTGATGTTCCTGGGATATTGGCAGCTATTAGCTGCTGATTTCCTATCTGGGCTAGGATATTTCCTCTGTTATAGGAAGACTCTGGTTTTCTTCCTCGTCCCCTCCCTCGAGGAGGCCTATATGCAGGTTTCATATTCTGTCAAAAGATTAAAAGAATTATTAACTCAAAAATTCTCTAGTAAGAAAGTCAGGGAGACTATTATCTGTCCCTTTTTTATAAATAATCTCAAAATCAATTGGAGCTAACAAGGCCTGCCATCTTGCAAACATCTGTTTAGAAAAATCATGTTTACAATCCTTATTAAAGATAAATCTTGCTGCTTGGCAGTCAATTTTTATTAAAAACTTCTGATTATATAAATCAGTCTGGAATTTTAATACACATATACTAATAAGCTTTCCATAAGTATAGCTATTATAATCTATACTCATTGCAGTTCCTCGAAAAGTTTTTCTAACTCTTTCAGCAAAGAGTGTTGGGAGTCCATCAATAAATTTGGACTTCTAGTGAGTGCAATTACATTCTGGTAATTCCATTACCCTGGATAAGAAAACATCCTTATAGCATCAAAAATTTGTCAATGTATTACATCTAAGATTTTCGAGCATGGTCCTTAAGGTTTGTCTGACCATCTTCCAGAGAAATGTTCTATAATATTAGGAACTAAGGAATATACAACGTTTTGAACATTCAAACCATCTTCTATTTTTACAGCTCCCATAATATCTGCGCTCTGTTTTTCTGTTAAATAATTGTCCCACCAACCTTTTAATTGGCAAGTAAAACATGCCACTATCATCTCAGCAATAATTTTTTCAGAATTCTTATTAACCTTGAAGATAGTGTTGTACATAAGCATTCTATGTACTTGAGTATAAATCTGACGGCCAGTAAAACCATTGATGTTCCATTCACAGATTTCTGTGCCACTATAGTTCTGGGAATAATGAGTAGCATCAAGTTCCTCTATGAGTACATCTTGAGGAGTTGGCCTAAGATAATAAAACATCCTTTGAACCGGTTTACGAGCAAACTTTTCTAAGATTTTATCAATCTCATTAGAGAATTTTACTTTTCTCTCTTCATCAGATAAGTATGCTAAATTTAAATGACTAGTCTTAAATCCTTCAAATCTTTTATCTAATAAATTCTCCAGGTCTTCGAGACTTTTTATTTTAAAGTCTTTGACCTCAGGGGATGGTTGGATATTTGTAGTAGCAATTTGCTCTTTACCTTTTGTAGTATCCTTTCTAGATATTTTCTGAACTTTTTTTATTAATTTGTCCAGTCTTTCATTAATAGAAACTATATGTTCACCCAGAATACTAATATAAATATTAGTATAATTACTCTGTGTGAGAATAGTATTCGAAAATCTAGCAGTAATTTTGCTAGTATCATCATCAAACAATTTTGAAAATGCAGTATAATAAATTACTTTATCATTTTCTCCCATTTGGAAAGATGTTTGTGCGGGAAATACGAATCTAGTAATTTCACTACTATTGAGTTTATAATCTCTCTCTAGCATAGAAATATAACCATCAACATATTTAGACATAAACCATGGCATAAAAGCAATTATCTTATTGTGACTACTAATATCATTATAAAAATAATCTTGAAAATTTTTATTAATTTCTAATCAAAATTATCAACAAACCAATTTCTGAAAAGTTCCCATCTGGGTTTTTAATATTCTTCAGAAATCATTTATCTCGCCGGTGAACCCGGACTAAAATCTATTTGGTTTCTATCCATTTAAACCATTACAAAAATCCATAGTTGGATCACGAATAGCACTAGCAATATTATCAATACTAATTTTTATGGCATCTACTCTATTATTTTCTCTAATTTGGGATGTAGATGCTCTTGACCGAAAATCTACAGTATAATCAATAGGTGAAATATAAGTAGAATTAGATCTAGTCAATCTAGATGAATAACTGATATCATCAGTCTGATCGGGTTTATTAAACTTAATCTTAACAATTCCATCAGAAGTTTGTTCGACTTCTGTGATTTCACTATTAATATTATTTCGAGGAGCTATAGCCTCCTCAATGACCCATTCTTTGAAAAAATCTATTTCATCCCACTTAATAAGTCTCCTAGTAACTTTAGACTTACCAAAATTAGTTTCTATTAGAATAGTTTTATTTTTGAAATCCATAATTTTGCACATACGGTTTAAAGTATATAAAGGCTTATAATAAATCCTGTAACAGATACATATAACTTCTGTTCCTGGCATATAATCATACTCATGAAGTTTAATACTCAAATTAAAGCATTTAAAGAGTTTTCATCACTCAAAGAAATCTATAAGTTAGGGTATGCATTAAAATATACAGGGTCGTAAGCCGAACTGGTTTGTACTGTCCCTATAAGGGACTTTTTTCAGTTTTGGTTTCTGCCATCTCTAAGGGCTGCTATGAAGCTTTCAGGTAAGCCTCTTAACGTAAGTGGCTTGAAGACAACTTGTATTAAACCAATATGCAAAAATCTATGAGTTTCCCTAAAAGGGGCTAAATCATTTTCAGATAGTAATCTAAAGTAGCATGATAACTATCTACTGTGATTGTCTCTTCATTTGTTTTAACTACTTGTTTTAAACCTAATTTTTCAAAGGTACCTAGTTGGTATATGATCTTACGTTGGATTCTAGGAATAGTCCATTTATTAAGATGGTCTAATTGTTGAGACATATCATATTCTTCCTTCCTACTGTTTTTAACAGTAGTTTGTTTCCTAATGATATTCATTAGAGAAAATTGTGTTGAACTTAGCACCTATTTCTATTCTTTGACATGGCTCTGATACCACTATCAGGAAGGATCGCTTCGATGGAGCTACAAGGAACCTTTTTACAGAGACACCAGCCCTGTCAAGCTACAGTCCTGTCAAGCAAACCCTAAACTACGGTCCTCTTTCTTAACTCTTTAACACGCCCACCTAACTAATACGGGTTCTTGAGAATCACCGGTCATGCTGCCATAACCAGGGTTTCCTGCCTGGAATGGAAACTGTCTGGCTCTATAGTCTTTCAACGTAAGTCGATTCATAATTAATAATGTGTAATAAAGTATAACTACACCACAGATATACCATTCTAAGATGGTATATTAATGTTTACACGTATAGCAAAATGTTACAATATAATATACTAGAATAATACCATTAATATACACTTTTAAAGTGCAAAATATATCCTACATTAGTGTGTATGTTAATGGAATATCAAGTGTATATGTTAACACACTATAAAAAAAATAACAGTGCTTCCCAGTTACCTGATCCTGCTTCTGCATGAAAATCCCATTCGACAACTCCTTGAGGTTTAGCTTCTTTGTAACTTTCCAACTAAGTATGCGGGGCACTTTGTCATCAACCCGGAAAGCAATCTTCTTATTAACGTAAGGGCAGCACTCGTAAAACCAACACTGGAATGCTAATGGTAATCCACGAAGCCTGTACATCGAGGGCTTCCCAAGCAACCTACCCTTAATAGACTTCAGTGTTGCTTTAAAGACAACTTTTCCCCAAGGGTACATTTGATATGCACCGCTCTCAACGAGCCCAAAGTAATCCATCGTGATATATTTACGATTCAGAGTAGAGAACAAGAATGTGTGTATGAAATATAGGACAGCAATCTTGACTGCATCCTCATCGGATTTCCATCTCTTATTAAGGAAGCAGTCAATTAAGGATTGCTTAGGTACCCTGGTAAATTCAGAAAAGTACGTATCAAGCAACCGATTTGTTCCGTCGAAATCAAGGCACATATCAGCATCACCCGTACACTTTAACCCAGTGATAATCCCAAACTCAACAAGCCCAAAACGCAGCCTGACATCATTCACTGAAATCCACAACTCATCCTCTCTCTTGTGAACCACCTCCCTCAGCAATAACGAGTGTATCAATTGAGGCTGAACCAATACATCGGGCAAATCAAGAAAATGCCCGAAGCATGTTTCTCTGAACATCTGAATCTGCCTATCATCCAACTTCGCATTCAACAATTTAACAACATCAACATTAGTGTGTGCCCCAATTCTTGCTGTGAAATGCTTTCTCGATTGAACATAAAAATCCCAAATCTACATAACAATGATACAACTATACTGTTAATACACCAGAAAGTTGTCAAATATATTATACAACCAAAAAGTACATATATACCATTTGCATTCCGTTTGTACATCATCTACTATACACACGAACACACACACATCATATACACTGTAATACACATAACATAATATATATATATACACACATCAAATGCTAGTACAATATATATACACAGTATACTTAACATATACATCATATACTATGTATATGCACAGACATAGAGCTATATACATTATATATTACTGCCTCCGTTCTTCCCTTTTTAGTGTCCCGCGAAGAATGACGTCTTTTTATATTTAGAAATAATTTAACTTTAAATTTCTCATTCTACCTTTAATAACATAATTAACTTATAGTTTGTACAAATGCCTCTGACTCCATATCCAGTCAAAAAACATCACATAACAATGGAGCGGAAAGAGTAATTAAAAAACGAAAGAAAAATGGAAAAGTACCTTCAAAACCGAGCTGGAACTTTTCCGCTTGTGTCCATATTCCAGCTTTCTCCTTTTGGGATTTTTATCAAACATATAGACTTCATCATCATCAGAGTCAACTTGTACATATTTTCCCTTCTTTTTTCTCTTGACATTACTACCCTTTCGACGCTTCCTTTTGCCAGAACTTTTTTCATATACTTTGGGTCCTTTTTTGGACTGAAAATTGAGGGATTTTAGCTCCACTAGAATAGAAGCCGCTTGAGATCGGGTTCTTCTTCTCTCACTGGGATTTTCCATTTTGAAAAGCTCATAAAATCTTCAGTGGTAATAGCTCCAGGATCGAATTACAACCCTAATTCACTGCAATGACTGATTTTTCTTTTTCAATTTTCTAAACAGATAATAGCCATAGAAATATAGATTAGGTTTTTTTCTGGAAACAATTCGGGTCTTCGAAGCTCGGGTTTCGGAGATGACGTTTTGCACAGCAATGAGAATCAAGTGAAATTAGAAGAGAGAGAAAAGTTTACACCAAATTATATGTAATTTATAACGGTTAAGTGATAAATGAATATTGAAATGCATATTTGTTCGTCTCAAATTATTTATTATATTCTTTTTTATACATGGTCCGTAAAAAATATTAATTAGAAGGATTTTGACTATTTTACTCTTATTTATATCTTAAAATATAATCTATTTTTATTGATTTATTCTGTTTATGTATTATTTTCATCTTCGAGAACAATACTACCAAAGGTAAAATGAGAAAAAATAATTAATTTTGTCTTGAACTTCTAAAATGACAAATACTTTGAGACAACTATTTTTACAACTATGATAGATAATTTGAGACAAAGCGAGTAATTACTACTCCTTGATTTAGTAATAACAATATTTATTACATATGTTATATATTTATTGGATTATTATTGTCGGTAGCGAAGCTAAAATTTTACTAAGAAATATCAAATATAAAGGGGAATCAACATATAATATATACTTCAAAATAGAACCGCGCCCAGCTCACTGAAGAGACCTAGCTTGATCAGAAAAGTGTTAATTTGGTTCGGATAGGCAATATCAGCGCCCCGATAATCAATAAGAAAAGAAGTGCTAAGTTTCAAATCATTGAATAAACCGAAAGGAAAGAAGGACCTTTCTCGCGCAGTGTGTTTTTCAAGGTTGAGCTTGTTCAATTGAAGCTACTGCTTTACTACCTTTCCATTGTTCAAGAGAAAGCGAGGATTTTCTTTTAGCTACCGACCCTTTGATCTTAGCATAAGGTAATTCCGTCACTAGTTGTTGTAAACATTCGGTATAAGTACAGGGTACCAATTCATATTTACACTAACATAATGAATACATCTTTACTTTACACTTTATCACTAAATTATAAGCAATTAAGACATGTAAAAAGACAGCTCGGTGCATCAAGCTCTCACTATGTGCGAGGTTCGAGGAAGGACAGAACTACAAGGTCACAACCTTACCCTGTATTTCTGCAAGAGGCTTGTTTCGCGGCTCGAATCTTTAACCTCCTGGTCACATGACAGTAACTTTACTAGTTACGCCACGACTCCCCTTCGAAAAGGAATTAAGACATATTCATCTTAATTTTTGGCTTAACCATAATTAATTAATATAGTTTTGTTGTATATATGAATAAATTGATGTTTCATTGAAAAAGAAACACGATTAACATGTAAATACTTCTTTGTACTCCATGGTTACACCAAAACATAATAAATTACTCATCAAAGTTAAGTGATTTAATAGGATGAAAATATATATTAATTAGCTATGATTAAATAATAATAATAATAATAATAATAATAATAATAATAATAATATTTGTAGAGGCATATCATACATCAATCTTCGTGGTGGAAATACATAATTGGCAGTGGGCTACCAAATATAATAACTAACGCTATTAAGTACTTTTTTAATAGGTATCCCAAAACTTTAAAAAATTATAAAATGAACCAAAGGGAGTATAAAATAAAATTTTATTTTATATATGAATTTTGCTAATTTATTACATAACAGTAATAAGTTAGTATATAATTTATACTCGTTTTTATTCTTCAAAATACCATGCCAGCGCGTTAAGGGGTATTATTACTTTTAGCCGTTTAGCACGCATTAGAAACTATTTACATCTTGTAGCCGAAAAAGCATATAAAACTTGTGTAATTTTTGTATATAACATATTGAATGTATATATACAAAGAATATAAAAATCTTATATATTTTCGGCTATTATTTTTACAGCAGCTATACAATATCATTTTTCTGCGCGTTAATTGCAAGGACTCTTTTTCTTTAAATCATCTTCCCCCACTTTTGTTTTTCTTCTGTTTAGTTTTTAAATTAATGACACTATATAATCACTCTCGAAATAATAGTTAAACAAATAATTTTTTTTATATTTTTTTGTATATATGTATATTTCTATATATTATATAGAAAAGTATATAATTTTTATATACTTCTACGGTTACTAAATATACAAAATTTCAGCAGCGGGTTAAAAGTGATCTTTGCCCTTTAAATTTTAACTCAATTCATTCCCTTCGAAAACGCAAAAAATAGAAGATGATTAAGAGAAAAATTATCCCATCAAATTTTATGGGATGCTTTCCCTACAAAGAGAGAAATCAATAAGTAGAGATCATCAAAATACCAGATCATCCAATTCTAAGACGGTTTTCCAGTTATAAAAGCGTGCTGTTCGCGCGTACTCCAAAACGGATTCAGATTAAAATTCCTAAACCGGGACGTAGCGGTTGACGGCAATATTAGAAAGTCCGCAGGCATCAGCAAATTCCTAAACTATTAGCATTTGTTTATATTCGAGAAGTACTCTAAATCTACTTAAACAACGTATGCACATCTGAAGAGGTCATTTTTACAAGACAAAACCAGATAATCAGGTGAATTATGTCTTCAGTTTCAAAGACACATGTTCACTAACATAATACACTTTTCCAACCCTTTCTTCATATGAAAAAGGCAAGGTTCTTAACAGTGTCAACATCAATAATGGATGCATAGGAAAAGCGAAGAAGAAAAGGATAAACAGAATTTACGAAAGATGTTGTTAAGCTCAAATTGAGCTTAACACAAAATGTTGTAAGCTAAATGTAAACCTGCTTACTGTAGCAGTCTCATTCCTCCCTCTCCATGCTTTATAGGAAAATTTTCCTAACTTAATGAGGACTTCATTTAGCCGATTATTTATTTGTTGATTCAGTGCCCATTTCCCAGAAACACTGACAAACATCTGCCATGACTTTCATCACAGAAAAATTAGGATCAAGTTCTTTGTATTGTTTGAGATATTTATCCTCCATTAACTTCACCACTTCATCGAGAGTAGGCATGTGGAAATTTGATCTTCCAAGAACCGGGCCACACTTCAAGATAATTTTCACTTCTCCAGATAGTGAGGAAGCTATCTCCAGACCGGTTGGAGTTTTAGCTGTGCTTATTTCAGGATTGCCGTTAGGTACTCCTCGGCAAGGTGGAATTCCATCATTTGTATCTGACTCAACTACATTTGGCAATGTGTCACTTTTACTCGATGAACCTACAAATTCGGATTACATATTTTGAGAGAAGCAAAAGACACACCTCATAGGTCTATCGAAGTTAAAAGACAAACAGAAAGTAATAATCATAGTGATCAAGGATACACCCCTCTATCACAAAACTGCAACTCAAGTACACTTTTCGTGTTTCTCTAACATCCCTGTATAGCTTGAAATACTTACCGTACAATTGGAGACAAGAACAGATGGAAGTGGATAATCTAGCCAATTCTTGAAAGTTGAATAGGCAAATAAGAAATTTTGAAATTCAGTGGAAGAATTGGGAAAAGCTCAAATTGACACACAAAACCTAGAGCTGTGGTTGAGATCCTGAAACACTCTTCCTTAAAAGTCAATAGAAATCTTGAAACACTCTTCCTTAAGGTCAATAGGATTAAAATGTTGTGAATGCAAAATTTGCAAAGCGAAGCGATCTAGTTGTTAAAGGAGGTGTCAAAATTATCAACAACCTAACATTTCATTCCATTTTTTAAACTTTGCCAATGGCAAGAGCGTACATAAGAGAATCCTTTTCAGCACTTGTTCTATAATTAATAGATTGAACCATAAACGGAAATGAGATACCCTCTACCTGGACGAATGACGGCAAGAGGAACTTCAAGATGTGGCAGGTCATCAGTGATCGGCTCATCCTTAGGTTTGATAAAAGCATGGTTACCATTGGATTTCTTCGTAGGTGACACTGGGGTTCCAATACCAGAAATAGATCCAGCTCTCCTAGAAACTGGAAAGCTCTTGTCTATGTTAGAAGGCTGAGATAAAGGAGATCCTCCCTGTGGTACAAAAGAATTGGATGAAATAGGTTGCTTTCCTTTGTTTCTACCAAGTGATAGACAAGATCCAGCCTGTGATTCGTCGCCCATGGATTGAGAAGAATCTAGAACACCCATTGGCTGGTTTTGCACATGAGATTCAGAAGAATCATATGGTTGACTTAATTGGTTTTTTAACCGCTGCCTTTTCAGAGGTGGTTCAGGCTCATCTTGCACCAGCTCCTCTTGCTGAACGAAATCAAAAAGTGAAAGGAAGTAAAGATGAGAAGAAAGACTCGAGAGAAATACCAATATTATGGAAGACAGTGCCAGAAAGCAAGAACATTAGAGTAGTTCAATACTTCGGGATTCTCGGATGACTTTTTATTTTCTGTTTCCTGAAATGAAAGAAAGCAAGTCAGCAAAATAAGCTCACATGAAAGAGACGGCAGAAAACTGAAAACAAAGTACTCTCTGTTCCATTTTATGTGGCACTCTTTATTTTTATATGTTCCAAGAAAAATGACATCTTTCTATATTTTGAAACAAATTTGACTTCAAACTGCCCGTTTTACTCCTAATCACGTGCTTCTATAACCACAGAAATGTCACGGCATGTTTAAGACTACAAGTTCAAAAAATCTTCCTTTTTTTCTTAAACTACATGCCTAGTTAAACACATTCACATAAAATAAAATGGAACGGAGGGACTACTCATTAAAAAGGAAGAGAAACAGAAGTGTATTAAATGAAGGAAATTAGCACCTTTCCTTCCTCGTTTTCAAATATCGCATCTGCAAGGACCCTATAGTTCTCCTCTTCTATAAGGTCCCAATTTTTATTATACAGTTTTAAGAGTTTCTTCAACACTGGCTTCACCTTGTCTCCAGAAATCCCGATAGCTTTCATAGCACGAAAGGCACAATCGACCCTAGAGTTTGGAGGCATTGCTTATCGAAGCTGATTTAAGATAGCAGCTTGAAATTGAGCCTGCATTTTCCAAGACATCATCTGCTAGAGAAGGGGACAAGATACAAAGTACTAGATAGCCAACAAGAATTACACAGCCGTAACACCAAAGACACACGTAACTGTGGCTTTGAATACCCAAATATAATAACTAATCCAAACATACAGACAATGATTTCCCAAGGTAAGTCGGTAAGAAAATCGCATAAAGCTGATGGGATGTTTCCTCCATCAGCTGGCTTTCTAAAATTCAACACTACGACCAAAAGAGTATTTAAAAACTGAATTAGTCCAAGACATCTAAGGCTTTATGCCATTCCTATAAAAGATATAGCATCAAAGTAAGTCCTACAAGAGAGAAAATATGTATAATTACAAGTACAGCTAGTTAAGAATTTCAAACATGAAAGATTACAACTTTTGAGGAATCTGATTAAGTGGGAAACTGTTTACATCATCATCCAGTGCACATAGAAAGATTGCTTCCAGATGGCTGAAGATTCAATAACAACAACTCTGCCACAATCCCAAATAAGTTGTGGTTGGTTATATGAACTATGCCACAACCCCAAATAAGTCGTGGTTGGTTATATGAATCCTCACTGACTGTGTCGCTCCATTTAAGCTCATCCTAGACCAATATATGCAAAATAAAAATAAAAAGTACTAGAAGTTGGCATATAAAGAAGGCTGAAGATTCTTAGACTAGGAAATAATACTGCAAGCTTCTCTTACCTTCTTAAGAAAGTGGTTATGAGCACAAACAGACAACACTAAAATCTATAAAATTATTACAACATCCATCCCATTTTATGTATGTTTATGACTAGGTGAAGGATTTTTCAGACTTGTGGTCTAAGGCAACCCATAGATATTTGTGAAGCTACATGCCGAAATCATCTCGTTTCGGGTAAAATGAGAAGTTTGAAATTATTGTTTCCAAATATAGAAATGTATCATTTCTTTTTGGAAATGACTAATAGTGCATCACATAAAATGGGATTGAGGGAGTACATGTTAGCTTTAGAGCATGTTAATATTTGTGATTATTCATGATTTACAACTTGTTTGAATTGTTGTTACACGTCGTTTCATAATGTGTCATATTGTATTTTCCTGTATTGTATTGCTTGATGAATACAATTGTATCGTCGTTTCATGATGTCACGCACTAACAATATGAAGAATAAACTTGCAACATTACTAAGAAAAAATAGGATACAGAGTAGAGTTATTATATAAAAAAGTAGTGTAAATGATAAAATATGATTATTTAATAATAAGGAAGGGCAAGATGAGAGAAAAAGCAAGGAAACAATGCTACCACAACAAATCCGTCGTTCCATAAAATAACTATTTTCATTGTTACGTAACAATGGATTTAATGATACGACACAATAAAATTTAAGTAACAATTAAAACAAACATTGTATTTAAAGTAACAATACGATACAATACAATAGGTAACAACCATCCAAACAGGTTGTTAGTGATATTATGGTGGCGTTAGTTGGTAATTCAGATAATAAGGGATGGAAGACAAGCAAATAGAGTAGTAAATAATACTCTTTCTGTCCCAATTTATGTGAAACTCTTTGCTTTTTAATCAGTCCAAAAAGAACGACACATTTCTATATTTAATGACAATTTAACTTTAAACTACTCATTTTACCCTTAATATGATGATTTATAACAACAAAAATTTGTATTGTTTGTTTTAAATCACAAGTTTCAAATGTCTTTCTTTCATTCTTAAACTTTGTGCCAACCAAATAGTATCATGTAAATTGAAGGAGATTTTATTGATAGTGGACAATAAATATGCATGTAACTGGATTAGTAGCCTTAAGAACAGTAGAGAGTTAAAAAAAAAATATGATTAAACTACAACAATAATTTCAGGAATGGACCTAGAATAGAAGGTGTGATCGCCCAATTCTACATAGTTCTTAGCTTTGGCTTAGACCCTATATTTGTGTCAAAAATTCACCAGATAAGTACAAATTATAGATTTTGAACCCAACATTGTGATAGAATCCCTAACTCAAACGCAATAAAGTTCAAATACTGATCCGCCTACGTGTAATGTAATTAACTCATGAATAGTCATAAATATTAATATGCTCTGAAAGACTGAAACTAACACATTACCAACATAGAGGATCATAAGAAAAACATATTCTTCACGAGCATTTCTCATAACTAAATCCAAAATTTCATCCACGCACATCAAAAAGAAACTTCAAGGCATTTGCTTTTCAATGTTAGAAACTCTACAAGAATAGTCGAATTGCCACAACCAAAACTACAGTATTAAAGAAGAATAACCCCAAGGAGTGACCAAGTGGTCTAAGAGTTTGAGCAACAACCTTTGGTCGTACAAATCCCAGAGTCGACACTAGGCCAACTCTTTCAATCTGTGCAAGCTTTCGTGAGCAGAATTACCCAGTACCGGATGAGAGGTAACAGGTAATCTGTGGATTAGTCGAGATGTACACAAGCTAGCTCCAACATCACCTTTATAAAGACAAAAAAAAAAATCTATTAAATGAGAGCAAAAAGAACATGATAATTCATGCATAACAATACTCCTAAAATACCCAGCATTCATAAAATCACTAGAAACTCCTGGGAAATAAAATTAAAATTTGATCTTGTAGTTTTTAAACTGGTCAAATTCACCCAAACTGTAAAGCCTGTAACAGAATCGAAGAATACCAAGACACTGAAATTCTAACTAATAGCAATTCAATCCTAACGAAAAATAAATGCACACACACATACACACACCAAAAAAAGGGGTCAAGATGAAATTAACGTTACATGAAAATGAAAAATACTGGATTCGTACCCACTGCTATAAACTAGGAGTGGGTACAGAAGTCGAGAGCCATGGGTGCAATCTTCACCCACAGCTATCAATTTGAACCAGGTATATAATTAAATTTTTTTCAATTAAAAGAAATTAACAATAATTTATAGTGCATTTGTACAAACTGCAACAAAATAATAGTGCGTATAGTAAGTATTCTGAACCCACAAATTCTAAATAATGCATTTAGTAAATTGAGAATCTGCTATTACCATGGAAAATGAGGTTTAACTCCAGCAGCAGTCAATTTGCAGAGAAAGTGAAGGCGCACGGCGCAGTGAATAAATTGTATTGGGGAACACGAGAGAAAATATTGTGAAATTGACGCGTCAGCAGTGCTGTTTGTATTATTGAGTTTTTAACTCAAATGGTCCCTTATGTTTGTGAGTAGATCTAAATTAGTCCTTTAAATATATTTTTTGAGTATCCTTAATTCTTTAAGTTGGCGAAAAATAAATACTTTTGATAACTATTTAGGCCCCGTTCGTCCATTAAAAAAAAATTTCTGATTTTTTTAAAAAAATATGCATGTTTTGAAAAAAATTTCGAAAATAGATTTTTCAAAAATTAAAAAGTAGTTTCGACCATTTTTTCAAATTTTTTAAAAAAGAATTTCCACTCATAAAACTGCAATATTTTTTAAATGAAATGCATGTCCAAACATAATTTTAAATTTTAAATAATATTTTTCAACTTAACTCCAAATATTACCTCTTTTTAAAAATTATAATTTTATGTCCAAACGCCTACTAAATATTTAAGAAACTCTTATTGTTAAATTTTGTGAGAACTATGAGAAAAGGAATTTGACAAAAAACTCATTTTTGGAGGTAACTTTCACAATTTCTACAATTTTAGTATTTGGTGTATTTTTTTGACCTGTAATTTATGTTATTTTTTGGTTTATTTTTGGCATGTGTTTGGAGTTTTTGGTATTGCATTTTTTGAATTATGATGGAAGACAAACAAATAGAGTAGTAAATAATACACTTTCTGTTCCAATTTATGTGAAAGTTTTTGCTTTTTAATCAGTCCTAAAAAGAACGATACATTTTTATATTTAATGACAATTTAACTTTAAACTACTCATTTTAATCTTAATATGATGATTTATAACAACAAAAATTTGTTTGTTTTAAATCACAAGTTTCAAATGTCTTTCTTTTATTCTTAAACTTCGTGCCGACCGAAACAGTGTCATGTAAATTGAGGGAGATTTTATAGATTTCTTGCATTTTTTGAATTATGATGGTATTTTATTGATTTTCCTAATAAAGTTTTTCCAATATTTTTTATGATATTTAACTGGTAAAGTTTGTTAAAGTTTAACGAAGAGCAAAGTGTGCACTTTTCACATACATAAAAAAATTAGAACGGCTCAAAATTATTTATAAAGGACTATTTAAAGTCTGTACCCAAATATAACGGACCATTTTGTCATTTTCTCGAATACACATGGTATTTAAGTTTGCAAAAAGTTTTTCAGTTTTTGTGCACATTGTCAAAATTTCCAAATGAATCATTTAAAACTAAAGAAAATATCCCCGTCTTAAAAGTGATTTTTTCGTTCCTATACAATATTTGAAACTTATTTATTAAAATTGTTCTAGATTTATATATTATTCGATCTAATTGTATTTTTCTTACGATCAATATACAATCCATTATTAGTGCCTTACATTAGGGGATTCAGTCACACCTTTTTTTTTCTCTGCTCTCGTCTTTTTCTATTTTCCGTCACCTCTCTCCGTATATAATTCATCATTAGTGTCTTAAATTAGGGGATACAATTACTCCCTTTTTTTCCCCTCTCATCTCCTCTTCTATTCTCTACCGACTCTCTCCGTATACAATCCATTATTAGTGCCTTAAATTAGGAGATTCAATTACATTTTTTTTCTTTTCTCTCTCGTCTCCTCTCTTTCTATACGCTGTCGCCTATAAATTAAAAATAAAATTACGTACAAATTTGATACATCTACCACAATATATAAACTAAAAATAAATTTTATACAATTAATTATATATCATATAATTTATTTATAACTTATCTACAACTTTCATACCTTTTTTACCCAGTTAAATATAACTACAACATCATACAACTTAAATACAATTTTCATACAACTTTATAAATAAATGTCTTTTGTATCTTGTATATGATTTGTATATATTTTGTATGTGGTGTGTTCTTCTTCCTCTCTAAAATTCCAAGCAAAACTTTATCTTTTAATACATTTTTGCTACGTATCAACAACTTTATATATAAAAAATAGTAATTATAACTTAAATACAAATTTCATACAACAATTCTTATACTATACAATTATTTTTTCACTTTTATACAACATTCAAACAAAAAAATTATATAACTACAACATAATATAGCTTAAATACTATTTAATACAACTTTAATATAATTTTAATAGTTTCAATCTGAAAAAAGACCAAAATTAACTCTAATCTTCACAAAACACCCACACAATTGAGATATAAACTCTAAAGAATATTTTTAATTGTTTGCAACAACACATAATCCAAACAAATAATATTTTTTGAAAATCCAAATTCGAATTCAAAGCCTCGAAGCTTTAAATTGGTTGTGAATGGTGGAGAGTCAAACATCTTCAAAACTTATTGATTGAGAATTTCAATTCGAACACTAATTTTGCAACATGAAAGTAAATTGCTAAGTTAAAACTCTATAATAAAATGATTGATATCCATTGATGAATTCCTTGAGGGAAAAGGATAAAGTAGATGAGAAAAGAGAGAAAAACAAGAAAATCTAAAGAAGAAATATATATATATATATATATATATATATATATATATATATATNAATAACTAATATTCCTTATTCAATTTCTAATATAAAGGAATATGCATTACTGCTAAACAGCAGCCGGTGCACTAAGCTCTCGCTATGCTCGGATTTCAACGAAGGACCGGACCACAAGGGTTTATTATATGCAGTCTTATCCTGCATTTTTGCGCAAGTGGCTTTTTCCACAGCTCGAACTTGTGACCTCTTGATCATATGGCAACAACTTTACCAGTTATGTCAAGACTCTCCTTTAAAATACTCATTAATACTAATTTGTATATAATTGGTAAATTATATATCTATTTGTGATTAAATTAAAAACTAAATAGTGAGAATAAATAAATTTCTAACGTAGTATATATAGTTAAAAATCTCTTTCGCGAACCAAACTATCGGAAAAAATATTTTAAAAAAAACTGCAATGATTTTTTTACGAGGATTTTTCTATATATATCATGACTAATGTTACAAGTGGAGGAAAATGAGATTAAGAAGGGAGATCCCTATAGGAGTTAGACAACGCGTAACATTTCCTAGTTTTAATGGCGTTTGGTACGATGAATAAACAAAAATAATTTAGAATAAAAATTTAATACTGTCTTATTTTGTGTATGATTATTAATCCTGGGATAAGTTATTCTAAAATTAAAAAACTAATCCCATAATAAGTTATTCCGAAATAAAATAGTAAAATTGACAATTCCAGAATTAATATAACATACCAAACAGTCAATAAAAAAATAATATCTCAATAATTAATCCCATCATAACTAACCCAATATCATTAATCCGTAATCTCAGCATATGGATAACTTTTGTAGTTCTTTATCTTACCAATTACTCATAAACCAACAAAGGACCCATATTTGGGAGAGATACACAGATGGCTCAAGTGTTGTACTGGTCTCTTTTCAGGTTATCATAACTATTGAAAAGGTGAGAGACCGGCATTGGAAGGCCAATGGAGAGGTAGAGACAGGCCAACTAACTGAGGACATGATCATAAATAAGATGTGTAGGTTGAAAATAAACATAGAGAATTAGGTAAGAGTAAGGTCTACACACACTCTACCCTCCCCTCCCCCTCCCCAGACTGCACTTGTGAGACTAAAATGGGTTTGTTGTTGTATAACTATTGAAAAGGTATGCTGAAAAGTGTACCAATCCAATGTAAAATCTTATTCCAGGAAACATAAGATACTGCATATATAAAAAACTGATTTTGATGCAATAACTTTGGAGGCTAGTAAATCTTGTAAACATGTATTCCCCTCTGTTTTTCCTAGATATGCACAATCAATTATATGTTCATTTGAAAGCTGCATTCATCCACAATGACAATTTGGAACAGATTCAGCCCATGAACTCTTAGTACAGCTCTGGACATATACCAAGTCTCAAACTACTTCCCTAGGATCTCCAAGGAGCACTTGAACAAAAAATTAATAAAAGAGGCAAATGGCAGCACACTGAAAGATGTCATGTAACTGGCTCCAATTATATTTTACTGGTTCTATAGCAGCTAGAATTGTGGCTACTGATCAGGGGCAGCGCGACTAGGAAAAGTGAAACCATTGAAGGAAACATCATCAGTGGTAGTGTTGTTCATGTTTGTACACCTTGAGCACCTTCCAGTTTCTTATCTTACCAATTACTCATCTACTAGCAAAGGACACAAATATGACAAAGATGCGCAGATGACACAAAAGTGTTGGGACTTGACTCTTTTCAGGTTATCCTAGCTATTGAAAGCCTACACTGAAAAGTGCATCCAATCCAATGTCATTAATGTAAGAAGAAAAGTTATTTAAACCATCACCTGTGCCTTTAAGTTTAAAATGTGACTGCCCCTGTTCCTTAAGAAGCTTAGATGAATATTGACAAGGAACTTGGGGAAAACTGTGAAACTAAATCAGGCTAACAATGTTCTTTTCTCCCTTAAAAATTTGTCTTGGTTTAAAGTGTCCAAACTAAGAAATAGCCTTCTGTCTTTTCTATCATCCCCTAAGTTGAAATGCTTATGACCTGATTCATTGCTATTAATTGCAATGCATCCAATGACTACCTGTTCCTTTGCTCATCATCTTTCTCCACACATTTGGGCAAATGCATACTAGCTGGGATAAGCAAGTACCACATTAAACTCTCACAATGATCCACGAGAAATGACAAACATAGTCCCCTATGTTTAGGGTAAGTTTAAAATAATTCCTTAAATACACTCCTAATTAGTTTTGGTGCTTTAAGTTTGCTAAAATTAAGCAATTTTAGTCTCTGTCAAATATTTGGTGCTCAAATTTCACGGGAACTTTGGCAAAAAAATTAAACCAAAAACACCAGGAAAATCCCGTCAAATCCCAGAATCTGCAACACCAAAAAATGAACCAAGACACCAAAAATAGATCAAAAAGTAAGCAAAAACTACACCAGCCAACAAAGATAGACCAATAATAGCGGAAATTGCAAATTGCACCTCCAAATGTGAGTTCATGATAAATCTTTTTGTTTTACTTGTTCTCATCGAATCTAACAACCAACATTTGTTAAATATTTGATGGAGACCCAAAGTTTTCACCTTAGCAAACTTAACAGACCAAAACTGCTCAAGGGTAATGTTTAAAAAACAATTTCAAATCTATCCCTAAACACAAGGGACTGTATTTGTCATTTTCTCAATAATCCAACGACCAAATACAGGACTTAACTAACCAACTTCTAGGAAATTTATCCATAATTTCACTTCCAATGGTTATGTGAGATTCAACTGAATCTCCATCAGCAGATGCCTCTATGACCAATTTTTCTCCCTCCCTCACTCGCATAAACCAATTCTCAGCAGAGACAACAGTAAATTTCTCCTAAACCTCTTACTAAAAAATTCAAGAGAGTAATTTGCAAAAGAAAGAAACAGTACCGACGCATTAAACACTTTATAAAGACACAATAACCAGAGACTAGCACCACCACATGATTGAGGGAAGTTACAAGTACCATTTTGCGGAGAATAAAATAACCATGATGAGGCTCACTGGTGCTGCAATAATTGACAAGCAATAAATCAGCAAACAGTGAAGCCAATTGGCGCACGCATCCAAACAAGTGAAGGTCAATGTGCTAGAAATAACACTCCTTACGACTTGAGCATTCCTCGCCCTTGACAAAGGAGTAAATCTATTCATATCTAGTCTTTGACCGTCCTAAAAGAAAACCATCCCAATCACAAATTTGTTAGGGTAGGCCAAATGAATCATCTTATGCATTCTGTTCTATTCACACACTATAAAATTAAAAATAGAAAAAAAAATTCATTCTAGAATCAGATTCAACAGGAAAATCTCCATCAGAATTGCAGCATTTGATATACTTTTAGATCTTAACTCATAACCACAACAACTACAATTACGCCTCAATACCAAACTAGTTGGAATCAGCTATATGAATTCTCAATATCTAAATACTCTGTTTGGGTGAATACTATTTCAATACTCCATACTTGAGGGTAATCTAACACTAGGGATTCTCTAATATAATCAGAGTGTTTATATCTCTAATATACTAGTACGAATTTTCTAGTAAGCACTAGTCTTCTAGATTGTATCTCCTACATAGATTTTCAACTTCCATTGTTTCCAATAATCCTAGTTCCTAGGCACTAGGGTTAGAGTAAGTAAGCTACAAAATCTAAACCAGCTAAAAACAAATAGAATTTGCTCCAAAAGCCTGCGTACTTTTGCGTTTGAGAACATAGTAACGGAGAATGTGATTTCCCAGATATAATTCATTACATCATCAAGACGGAAAGATTAAATCGGTCTAGCAAATTAAACGAGCTGGACGCCAGAAGGCCCAAAACCCTAAATTTCAAAAATCCATAGCATCATATTATTACAAAGTCCCTAAAACGCTAAAAATAGTACTTCATACTCTGAATTATCTCACTAACGGCAGAAAAGCTGAAACCAAAAATTCTCACTTTGGGCCTCCAGCAGCAGAAGCCGGAGGTGGTGTACCCAACAAGCTAGCTTGTTGCAACTCGAGCTCAGTGAGCTGCGCATCACGATCCATCTCGATAATGAGGGGAACTACGAGTATCAGAAAAGTAGTTCCGGCGATCCACGCGGCTTTTCCGGTGCTCTTGAGAAGCTTTTTGGCGATTAAGGCGGCGTCGGATGCGGCTCGCTTGCCTTGATACACGATCGGAGATTGAGATATGGATGATGAAACCCTAGAGAGGATTCCGTCGCCGGCACCGGCGCCGGGGCGGTCGGGTAGTGATAGTCCGCCTTTATTGGAAGACATTAGGTTTGAGGAGAAGGGAGAAAGGAGGAGGATTAAGGGTTCGGATTTTTGGGGTGGATATTTGAGCGATACATTATATATGGCAAGTATTATGGGTGTTCATTTAGTATAAGTTTTTCAAGAAGTTTATTTATATGAGACTTTGTCGTAAAAATATTTACTTATTTAATACTCTATTGAAAATAAGTCTTCTGAAGAAATTTATACTTTCGATATTTCGTTATGTATAAACATCATTCCGGTAAAAGATTATCCATATCTGATACAATAAGCTTATCTTTTCGTTACTCTTTTATGGATAAACATCACCCCTGGTAGAAGATTATTTATATCTGGTACAATGAACTTATCCTTTCGGTACTCCATTATCGATAAATATCATCCCGGTACAGTAGCATCTTACACAGCAGATTGCAGAAGCAGCTTACACGGAGCTTCCTTTTTTCTATAAATATAGGTGATTTCGGTTCATTACATATATAAGTTTGAAGTTTGAATAATATATCAGTTTCTCTCTATATTTGTCTTTACTTTACAGTCTTTATTTCATAACACGTTATCAGCGCGAGACTCTACCATCTCGAGCAAATACTTTGAAAGTATCAGAGGTACAAACTTTCTTTTTCTAAATAATGTCAAATCTTTCTAAACTTGAATTTGTAATCCTGGATCGGGCAAAAGCTACATGTCTTGGGTGCTTGATGCTGAAATTCATCTTGATGCGATGGGTTTGGCAGACACCATCAAGGACAAAAATCAAGCATCAACAGAGATCGTGCCAAAGTAATGATATTCCTACACCAGCACCTTGATGAAGGCTTGAAAATGGAATATCTCACTATTAAAAATCCAGTCATACTGTGGAATAATTTGAAAGATAGATATGACTACCTGAAGATGGTCGTTCTTCCACAAGCACATTGTGATTGAACTCATTCATCTAAGGCTACAAGATTTTAAATCTATCAGTGAGTATAATTCTGCTATGTTCAGAATTATTTCCTAATTGAGATTATGTGGTGATAATATTACTGATCATGATATGTTGGAGAAAACTTTCACCACTTTTCATGCCTCGAATATGCTCCTGCAGCAGCAATATCGAGAGATGGGGTTCAAAAAGTATTTTGAATTTATCTCACATCTTCTTGTAGCCAAGCAACATAATGGGCTATTAATGAAAAATCATGAAAGCCCACCTACTGGTTCTTGTTCATTCCCTGAAGAAATGAGACGAACTTCCACCAAGCCAAGCGTGGAAGAGGTCGTGGCCCCAGTCGTGGTCATGGTCGTGGTCGAGAAAGAAAATCTAATAATAATAATAATAATGCACCAAAGAACCCTCCTCACCACCAAAAGCATGAAGCGGTGCAAACAGCAAAGGCAGAAATGCATGCTATAGATATGGAGGAAAATGGCACTGGTCACGTACCTGTCATACGCCAAAGCAGCTGGTTGAGCTGTATCAAGCCTCCCTGAAGAAAACAGGGAAAAATGCTAAAGCAAATTTTATTTCTGAAGATAATTTAGACTTCATGCATTTGGATGTAACTGATTACTTTGCACTCCCAGAAATAAAAACAAGTCATGTGATCAGTGATGAATCTGTAGAAATATAAATATTTTAATTTTTGTTGTTTGTAGTAGATAGTATGGTTATGTAATTAATATACATAAATAAAAGTTTTGCTTTGATAATGGTGTTTACTATCATTTCGAAGAATATGGATAATCCTCAATTTATGTTTGGATCAAAGACCAATTGTGGAACAACTCATGCCATATTCAAAGATCAGAAATACTTTCTTATTTGCATAAGGAAAAAGAAAATGTTTCAACAATTTTTGATAATATAAATTTGATTGAAGGCTCCGGAAGAGCCACTATATTTCTGTCTAAGGGAACAAAACTTATTATAGACAATACATTATTCTCCTCCAAGTCCCCAAGAAACTTGTTGAGTTTTATAGATATCCGCCGAAATGGTTATCATGTTGAGAACATAGATGAAATGAATATGGAATATCTTTGTATTACAAAAAATATTTTTGGCAGAAGTGCATTGTAGAAAAGTTACCAACTTTATCTTCTGGCGTATATTATTCAAAGATTAGTACAGTTGAAGCACACTCTATCGTAAACCAGAAATTCACTGATTCAAATATTTTTGTGCTTTGCCATGAGCGTTTAGGCCATCCTGAATCAATAATGACGAGATGAATTACTGAAAATTCGAGTGGACATTCATTAAAGAACCTGAAGATTCTTACAAATAATGAATTTTATTGTGATGTTTGTCATCAAGGCAAAATGATCACTAGACTATCACCAATAAAGGTTGGCATTGAATCCCTTGCCTTTTAGAACGTATACATGGGGATATATGTGGACCTATTCACCCACGAAATGAGCTGTTTAGATATTTTATGGTCCTTATAGATGCATCTTCAAGATGATCTCATGTGTGCCTATTATCATCTCGCAATGGCATTTGCAAAATTATTAGCCCAAATAATTCGATTAAGGGCACAATTCCCAGTTTATCCTATAAAGGCTATTCGTGTTGATAATGCTGGAGAATTCTCATCTCAAATTTTTGATGATTATTGTCTATCAGTTGGACTGAAAGTTGAATATCCTGTAGCTTATGTTCATACTCAAAATGGCCTTGCAGAGTCATTTATTAAAAACCTGCAATTGATAGCAAGACCACTACTTATGAAAATAAAATTGCCCATTATTGTTTGGAGCCATGCTATCTTGCATGTAGCATCACTTATCTGTCTCAGACCGACACATTATAATAAATATTCTCCGTCATAATTAGTTTTTGGTCATGAACCAAATATTTCCCATCTACGAATTTTTGGATGTGCTGTACATGTGCCAGTAGCACCACCATAGCGCAGTAAGATGGGCCCGCAGAGAAGGTTAGGAATATATGTTGAGTTTGAATCATCCCATATTATTCGCTATCTTGAACCATTGATTGGAGATTTATTTACTGCTCGATTTGCAGAGTGTCGGTTTGATGAAATAAATTTTCCACAATTAGGGGGAGAGAAAAAGTAAATCAAAAGAGAAATTATGTGAAAAGTTTCATCATTATCCCATTTTGATCCACGTGCCCCCTATATATAATCAGGAGGTCCAGAAGATCATCTATTTACAAAATATAGCAAATCAAATGCCAGACGTGTTTACTGATTTGAAAAAGATAACTAAGTCACATACTCCTGCAGAGAATGTGCCTATCCGAATTGATGTCCTAACAGGACTATCAACTAGCATGAGAGCTAGTGAACCTAAAGTACGCCTGAAGCGTGGTAGGCCTTTGGGTTCTAAGGATCAAAATCCTCGAAAAATAAAAATCGACAAATGATCAAAACGATACTATGAAGGGATCCCTGAAGAGACCCAAGATCTGATTGGTTCTGAGATTCCTGAAGAAATCAATGAACCCGAGACTCAAGTGAGTGAGAATCTTTTAATAAGTTCTACTGGTGAAGGGATTAATTTAAATCGATCTGAAATAGTGGTGGATAATATTTTTGCATATAATATTGCACTTAACATTATGCAAGATTGTGAGGATCTTGAACCCCGATCTGTCAAAGAATGTCGACAAAGATTTGATTGGCCAAAATGGCAAGAGGCAATTCAATCAGAATTAAACGCACTTGCTAAAAGAGAGGTTGTTGGACTAGTAGTCCAAACACCTACTGGTATAAAACCAGTTGGTCATAAATGAATTTTTGTGCGAAAATAAGGAATGATAAAAATGAAATGATAGATACGAATCCCGCTTTGTCGGACAAGGATTTTCACAACGACCTGGAGTCGATATTGATGAAACATATTCACCAGTTATGGATGCCATAACATTTCGATATCTTATTAGTTTAGCACTACATGAAAAGTTTGAAATACATCTAATGGATGTAGTTACAGCTTATCTGTACGGTTCACTTGATAATGAAATTTGTATGAAAATCGCTAAAGGATTTAAAATGCCTGAAGCAAATTTAAAATTTCGAGAAATGTATTCAATCATATTACAAAGATCTTTGTGTACGGTTTAAAGCAATCTGAGCATATGTGGTATAATCGCCTTAGTGAATATTTGCTGAAAGAGGGTTACATAAATGATGTTATTTGTCCATGTATTGATAAAAAAAATGACATCAAAATTTGTTATACTTGCTGTTTATGTTGATGACATAAATCTTGTTGGAACTCCAGAAGAGCTCCAAAAGGTAATTGAATATCTTAAGAAAGAATTTGAGCTGAAAGATCTTGGAAAAACAAAACTTTGTCTTGGTCTGCAAATTGAACATTTAGCAGACTTCGTCTTTATCCATCAACCTGCCTATACAGAAAGGGTCTTAAAGCGCTTTTACATGGACAAAGCGCACCTATTGAGTACACTAATGGTTGTTCAATCACTTGAAGTAATAAGGATTTATTCCTACCTCCAAAAGAGGATGAGGAACTCCTTGGTCCTGAAATACCTTATCTTAGTGCAATTGGTGCATTTATGTATCTTGCTAATGCTACAAGGCCTGGCATAGCATTTTCTGTAATTTACTAGTAAGATATATCTCTTTTCCTGCACGGAGACATTGGAATGGGATTAAGTATATATTGCGATATTTAAAGGGAACACTTGATATGAGTTTATTTTATTCTAACAAAGATAGTACAAATCTTGTTGGTTATGAGATGCAGGTTATTTATCTGAGCCACATAAAGCTCAATCTCAAACCGGGCACGTGTTTACATATGGAGGTATTGTCATATCATGGCGCTCCACAAAGCAATCTATTGTTGCTACTTTTTCAAATCATGCTGGATAATAGCTATTCATGAAGCAAGTAGAGAATGCGTATTGTTGAGATCATTGATTCATTTTACTCAAGTAAAATGTTGTTTGGAATGTGATAAAAGATACAGAATTTTATACGAAGACAATGCTGCATGCATAGTCCAATTAAAGGGAGGATTTATAAAAGGAGATAGAACGAAGCACATTTCACCAAAATAATTCTACACACATGATCTTCAGAAAATGGTGATATTGATGTGGAACAAATCCATTCAAGTGACAATCCGACAGATTTATTCATTAAATCTTTGCCAACTTCAACTTTTGAGATAATGGTATACAAGATTGAAATGCTGAGAATCAAATATTTGAAATAATATTTTTATTAGGGGGAGTAAAATATGCACTATACTCTTTTTCCCTTACTAAAGTTTTTCCCACAGGGTTTTTTCTTATAAGGTTTTTAATGAGACAACTAGCTATGCGTATTATTAAATATGTGTACTTTTTTTTCTTTACTAGTATTTTTTCCACGGGGTTTTTCCTAATAAGATTTTAATGAGGCACATTATCTTCTAATGAACATCCAAGGGCAGTGTTATAAATATATTATATTATGGATGGTCATTTAGTACTCCGTTGTAAATAAGCTTCTTGAAGAAGCTTATCTACATGAGACTCCACTCTAAATATGTTTATCTATTTAGTACTCTATTGGAAATAAGCCTCCTGAAGAAGTTTATCCTTTCGGTACAATGAGCTTATCCTTTCGGTACTCCGTTATGGATAAACATCATCCCCGTAGAAGATTAACTATATCTGATACAATGAGCTTATTCTTTCGGTACTCCGTTATGGATAAACATCATCTGCGGTAGAAGATTATCTATATCTAATACAGTAGCAATTTACAAGCAGCTTACACAGCAGTTTGTAGAAGCAGCTTACACAACGACTTCCTTTCTTCTATAAATAAAGGAGATTTAGTTCATTATGTACATAAGTTTGAAGTTTGAATAATATATCGGTTTCTCCCTATACTTATCTTTACTTTACGGTCTTTATTTCATAACAGGCAAATCATTTTCACTGGGTTGACAAGTTTTTAGTTTTTATAATACATAAATTATGTTCAATAAATAATGGAGTATATATTACTCCTTGTTACGAAGTGAATAATAATATGTAGTGGTCATGTACTTCAAAAAAAATGAAAACTTTTTTCAGCATGTCTAGGAAAAAGTATTTCTTCTGTTGTAAAAATGAAAAGCTGAAATTATTAAAAATATTAACATATCTACGTAGTAATATAATTTCTTATTAGTACGTTTAAGAAAATAATATTATATTTAAAAATAAGTAATTTTTATATACTTTTTATTCTTAATAAGAAATTTTATGATCATGTATATGCATATGATATATTTACAATCACAAATTTTTAAAGTTTTTATTTCTTTTGTATATCTCACACTAATTCAACCTATGTCACATAAATTCGAATAACGGAGACATTATTTGTTGTTCTGCAGTGAATGGTAATGTGTAAACCCTTATGTATAAACAAATATTTGATAACCTTTTGGACATGCTTAGAAAAAAGATCTTTTTGCTTTTGCAAAAATTGAAAAGTATTCAGAGACATTTTTTTTTAAATTAGCGGAAGAAACTAAAAAAGATACTATAATATAGTCTGGTTAAGTGATTATAAAATAAGAAAAATAAATAAACTTAATAATTAAAATTCGGCCAAAAAATAATTAAATTTTGAATAATTAAGATTCAGTCACTTTCATTAAAATAGACAAAGGAAAATAGTCAAATTTATCTCTCTACTTTCGTATATTGTCTACATTTAACCTCTGATATAGTATTCAACTATATTTATCCTTATTGTTATACTATCGAGTCAAATTTACTTTTACTGTTAACAAACTTTTAAAATCATCTCCAACCCTATTAGCAACCCACAATCAGTGGAGGGAGGATGTTATCAACGGGTTCAGATAAACCCAGTAACTGTTTGCTTAGACCATGTATTTATACTAAAAAATCTATTAAATATGTATGAAAACTTAAGTGCGAACCCATTAACTAACAAGCTATGAATTCGATTGTAAATTCAAAACCCATAAAATTTAAATTCTTTACAAATGAATATCACATGTCTCCAATCATAGTGTCTTTTTTTATTTATATGAAACATGCTCCTAAAAAAACCTAATAGTACAAATGTAGAGAATATCCACTAGAATACTCCCTGTAATATCCTATCTTAAAACTAGTCGTTATTACTTAGTCATAGGTAATCGATCTCGGCATCGACCCTTGTTGACTCCTCGACTCTGTCCCTTGTTGACTTTTCGACACAGACTTAGGGCCATTACGACAAACAACGACTTGGGAACTCTTCCCCTAGTACTATCTTAGCTTAAACATTTTGAAGATAGATTTTGATCCATACAGTTAGTCCCTCTGCTTATTGAGGCCAGGCCTTCAGCCGGTTTCAATGAGCGGATTTTATTCTTTATGGTCGATATAATCGAGCGAGCTATGCAAGTCGTGGTGGTTGCGGCGAACTGGCAGCATGGCCCTACGTGGGCCGCATATTTCATATGATTTTTTCGGGCGATTTGTTGGAACTATGTTGTCCATGAGTTAGGATGACGTCATGACGTCATGCATCATTATGACGCATATTCCCGATGCGTTGCATTGTTTCACGTATGACCTCTTATTAAATTTGCCGCTTCGGTTCCGGTGCCAGTAATGATGAGCCATTTTCGGTTCTGGTGCCAAAACCTTTATAAATAGAGGTATTGGGACGTGATTTTGAGGTTTAAGTTTTTTGTTGTTTCGAAATCATATTTTTGTCTTGCTCTCTTCTTGCTTCGAACTTCTCTTCTCCATTCCAGTGATTTGTATTGTTCTCAGCTCTTTCTCGTATGATACCTCTCTTTGATATATCGAACTATGTCTAACATACCTTCTGAGTCTAGAGAGGGAAGTCATGTGGCCCCCTTGGCAGTTGTGTCTCCCTCTCATGAGGAGAGTGTTCCTATCACCGTTGAGGATGGATCCTTCCCGTCGGTGAAGGAGATCCTTCCCATGAGGAGAGTGTTTCTACCACCGTTGAGGATGGATCCTTCTCGTCAGTGAAGGAGATCCTTCCCATGAGGAGAGTGTTCCTACCACCGTTGAGGATGGATCCTTCCTGTCGGTGAAAGAGATAATTCCACGCAACCCTGATTTCAGATCCGATTTCACCAAAATCACGTGATGCTGATCCTGGGGCCTTTCGGTCATTAATGACGGAGAGCTTAAGGCTAAGTTCGGCCTTCCCAATCACATTGAGTTAATCCTGTCTGGGTGGGATATGGTGCAGGTCCATCATCTGGGTACTGCGCGTTTGCGCTTATCCCTTCCAAGTCGGCTACTCTCTCCCTCTCCTTTCACTGGCGGAGGAATTCTGTCACTATTACGGTATTTGCCAGCTCAGCTCGCTCCATAAATTTATAATATTATAAATTTACTTGCCAAATTTGCCAAGCTAGTTGGTGTGGAGTTGACACTTCCGTACTTAATACATCTGTTTGCCCCTATATTTTATAGGGAAACGATGTTGAATCTTCGCCACAAAGGGGGTAAATGCTTGGTTGTAAAGATGGACGACAAAGCCAAACGCCAATTCTGTTCAACTTCTTTTTAGTCAGAACCGAGGACGTGGTGGCCAATGTCTACGATTTTCCAGAGACTTGGAACCATGCTCGTAAGTACCTAATTTTCTTATTTGTAGGTATCTATTTTTTCTCCTGTGCTTGGTCGTGGGCTTTGACCTCTTGTCCTCTTCTCATGCAGCCAAGACCTCCTCATCCTCCGGTCGCTCACATTTTTGATTGGGTTGAGCAGTTCCTCCCTCACATCATAAGGATTCGTGAATGTCCAAGTTTTCTCAAGAAGTTTGGGCTCACTCTCCCGTCGACTGGTAAGTTCCTTTTATCATCAATGTCTTAGTTCTCTTTTTTTTTTGTTTACCTTTGCGACCTTTACCTTCCTTGTGTTTTCTTAGCTTCAACCATGGGATCTTGAGGAGGTCGAGGCTCTCGCACCCTCGTTCCGGAAGAGGAAAGCCACTAGTCCTCGGCTCCCGCCCCTTCTTCGACTGCAGTTGATTATGCTTTTGTCCCGATCCCTCCTGTTGTTGTGTCCAAATTTGTCCCTTCTTCAGTCATGGAGACTTTGGCCTCAGAAACCTCACCTTCTCCCTTGCACGCTCTTATAGATGAGGACAACAAACCTTTGTCCGGTGATGGAGATTTGATGCCTCGTAAGAGGAGGACTGTGGATGTTGGGGGAAAGAGGTCGGCAGCTGCTGATGTAGGAGACTGTGGTTTTGTCCTTCGGGAGACGGCCACAGTACATATCAGGGAGATGCTAGAAGCTAGTGGGGAGGTGGTTTGTTTGGAGGATATGGATATTCGGCTTGTGGGGAATGTGTTCGAAGGCGTGGTGAGCAGTGACGGCCTATTCTTTCAAGACGCGAAGAGGCCTCGTCTTTGGGGGTTGCGGCGCACGTACCTCCTTTGACTGATTATAAAAGTAAGGTTGTCGCTGAGGAGGATGTTGGATCAATTCCGACATGGATGTAGATGAGGTGAGGATAATCGACAAGGGGCTTACTCAGCTTGAAGTGAGGTTGGAGGGTGGTTCGAGGATTATTATGATCCCGATGGACTGTAATCTTCTTGTGGATACTGAGAAGATCATCCCCTCCCTTGTCCCTCTTAGTTCTGAAGTTGAGGGTATGGCCCTCAAGAATATGAATAACAACAACCTATCGAATAACATTGGCGGCCTCGACCTTCGAGTAAGTACATTCGCTGTTAGTTGTTTTCCTTTGGTTTATTCCTTCATAGTCTTTAACTTCTTTTGTTCGTTTTATAGAGGGTCGTCTTAGAAATTGAAAGTGCTCGTACGGAGCAAAGGCGTAAAGATATATATGTGAAGTTGAAGGACAAGTACTTCCAAGTCCTCGGGAGTTATACGAGTGGATTCATGTCGAGGCCTAGTTAGATGTCTTTCAAGATTTGCATCCGGTGGGATCCGTTTCTGAGGCTACCCTCAAAGATTTTCGTGTTAAGGCTCGTGAAGCTCGAGCCGGTTGTGGGTAAGATCCCGCTACGCGTGAGGCCGGTGAGGACGAGGGGATGATGGTGTAGACCGGCTCGAGGAGAATGCCTGGTATGATATCGCATATCCTGAGGATGAAGGTGGCGATGGCGAGTGTATGATGGTGAGGGTGGCAACGTAGTTGAGGGCCAAGATGGCGAGGATGTTGAAGGCCGTAATGATGGTGACCAATAGTTTTCTCTTTTGGATTTTTGTGTATTTTTTGCCGGTGTCTTCGTGAGCCTATTATAAACAGTTTTAAGTATATAAGATATCATGGTACGAAAATTGTTTTCCACCCACAAGGAAATTCCCATTTATATTTTTGAGCCACTGTTCTTCTCTTGCCAATTTCCTAGAGAGAGAAAACTAACCTTTAGTCAAACTACTGTTCAGGGGTTGTTCATTAATTTAAATAAGTCTTGACCTTTAGATCTAAAAGGTGGACAGGTGCAAGATATCCAAGCATGTACTGAACCAACTGGAGGAAAAGTGTAGTAGATGTGGAGTGTATTAAGTAAGAAAATTCAATTTTTTGAAAGCAAAATTAATCCTAACAACAGCAAACCTCTTAATTATTCCTCTTGGATGATTTAAGCAGATGACTGGTTGAAATATTCACGTTCCTCTAGGTGATATATAGTTCCCATCAGAACCTTCTTGTATTAGATTCTGTGTATGTAATTGCTCTAGGTGATATATAGTTCCTCATAATATATTATATTATTTGAGGAAAGTTATTGCATTTTCAATGAATTGAACTTGTAATTGTGTGTTGTTACACAGCTAAAGGAGCAAGAGTAGCAGCCTCTGTGCAGCTAAATTATCTACACATGTCGAGCTAGCTGCAACAGCATCTACAGCTGCTTCTAATTGCAATAGCATTTCCAGATATACAGCATCACCTTCAATCAAAGTGTATCTTTACAAACTTCTCTTCTTTCAACTCATCGATCCAATACTTATAAATGGACTTACACTTGCCACCTGCAGAAAAGAAACCACGGTTAAAAATTATTAAAGATTAAAAAGGGAGTCTAATCAACACCTCCATTACCCTGGAAAATGCAATACTTTTTAATAGCTTGTGGCATCAACTTTAGCATAAAATTGTGAGAATCAACTATGAAGGCTGATGTTAGGCTATAAATCCATGTTTTTTGCATGTTATTTGTCCAGCTAGCGTAGTTCGAGAGAATACGTCTAGTAAATTGTAGTAGTTGCTCGAGAGAGAGCTACAATATCCAAAGCACTCAGAATCGGTAAGGAATACTAGACCTCCTTAATCTTTTCTCTAACCCTTAGTATCTTTTGTTGTTAATTTACTATTTTAATTTGTTAGTTAATTAGTTAGACATAAGAATCTTAATATTTATAGCTTAGGAATTATTCGAGCTTGTCCTCTTAGTGATAATAAACAGTTGTAGCTAAACCTTAGTTCTTTGTAGGATTCGACCCCGGACTCTTAGACCGGATTATATTTGCAGCGGCCGATTATTTGCCCGGGCCTTGTATATTTGCACTGCTGGTTGTGGTGGGAACATTGGGACCTAAAAGTTATGGAGAGGATCAAAGCTCATATCCCATAAATTTTACCATTTGTTGAGCGACTTCACAGCAATTAGTTCAGTATTTGCACTGCTGGTTGTGGTGGGAACATTGGGACCTAAAAGTAATGGAGAGGATCGAAGCTCATATCCCATAAATTTTACCATTTGTTGAGCGACTTCACAGCAATTAGTTCAGTATTATCAAAGGCGAAAAGTGCAAAAAGGTTCTAAAGTCCACTAGGGCTTTAAGAACAAGGCGCAAATAAAGCTCTAATAAAGAAAAGCGCAATGGAGAAAAAAAATATCGATATGTAAGTGTAGTCCAAAACTAATAATCATAAGCATGAATAACAAATATATTGACAAAGAATTGACTCCATGTATGTTTCTGGACTTAAGGAGTAACATATGATATGCAAACAATTCAAGCCATGCCGAAGAAGAAAAGAGATTATACAAGAACATTTTGAAAGAACAAATGCTGGAGTATATATACCCACAAAATGAAGAAAAGAAGAACGGAATAAATTCTAGGAGAATGCATTAGAACTTAGATGTCTGAGGATGTATTCCTTAAATGAGTTCTGCAAAAGAAAATTACACTGGTCATATATATTCTGCCACATATAAATTCGTCTGCACTCACATATTTTCCCAGGGTAAAAGTGCTCAAGACTTGATCAGTTATAAAAAAGGACCTGAATATCCCCCATCATATCTTCAACATCTTGCTTAATCTTCAGAGCAGATTCTTTAAGTTGACGGCTCCACTTCAGTTCAATACTTTTTAATGAACAAATATCCGCGAAACTAGGCGGAATCTCCTCAAGCTTACGACAGTCCCACAGTCGTAATTTCTCAAGCGCAGGAAAGGATTCCTCTCTAACCTCCCACTTAGCAAGAGTCACTCGCTGCAACGTCAAACATTTGAGATTCTCGAAGCTGTCTTCATCCCCCACGTTCCATTCTTCTCCATCGATGATTACGCCAATAAGGTTCAGCTCTTCAAGGTTGGGCAGTCTTGCTATTATTGACAGTGAATCGGATGTCAGAGGAAACTGACGCAAGGACAGTTTTTTCAAACTCGAAGGGAAGTGAAAATGCCACAGTCGATTTTCAAACTCGAAGGGTGCGCTATCACTTGAATTTGAACTCTGAAAAGTTACTGCGATGATTTCTAGTTCATTTAGGAAGTCCAATTTCGGGAACCAATATCCCTCTGATGAACAGTCCCATGATTCCTTGAGAATAAACCAAAGCTCTTGAAGATTGGGAAACCTTTTGAAAATATCCTGCGTGTCTTTCGAATAGGAAAGCCTGAGTAGCTTTAATGTTGTCAAGTTCTCTAACTTTGAGTCCTCTGTTACCAGTATAGGTTCATTGGTATCCAAATCAAAGAAAGAACAGTAATTTATGCCCAGCACTCGCAACTTTGCACGATCCAAAATTGTCGGTAGAAGTACCAACGGCGGTCCGTTGTTTTCCACCAGCAGAGTTTCTAGATTCCAGAGATTTGAAAAAGACGAAGGCAGAGATTTAACTTTTGTATGAATGTTTAAGTACCTCAAATGAACCAATGTGCACATTTCATTCAGCAAAGAATCATTCTCCCTGAATACAAACGTATGCAATTGCAACACTCTCAGAAGCCTCAAGTGTCTTAGGTGACATAAATCAAAAGGACGATTGTGTCTAGTTATCCTCAAAGAATAGAGGTGTTTACCAGAATGCCTTTTATTTTTTGAATCGAACAGGATAATATTGTTATGCCCATATTCAATGTTCATTTGACGTGGCATCAGATCTGAAAAAGATGATGATGGAGCACTTGAACTTATCTCGTCAAACAACTTTTCCTCTCTTGCTTTTATCAAACAAAAGTCATGCACAAGATCATGAATTTGGCAAGTCCGCTCTTTACCTATCTCCTTGACAGAATTTACCAAGCTACTGGAAGTTAAATTATCCAGATAAACCTCCATCACTTCTTCCACACTCTTCATCTCTGTGTGTTCCGCAAATCCTTCAGCACGCCATACAATTTTCAAAACATCGACTCCAATTGATGCGTCCTTTGGATAACTTGCAAGGTAAAGTAAGCATGGCTTTAGATGATCAGGCAAATGGTCATAACTTAATTCTATAACCCTCATCACGTCCTCTTCTTTCTGGAAAATGAAGGAATTCAACTTATTTTGAACTTCAAGCCACACACTCTTTTTCTTTTCCTTCCCTGCAATGACTCCAGCAATCAAATCAACCACCAAAGGAAGCCCTTTACAGTTTTGGACTATTTCTTTTCCAACATCCATTAGTTCATCGGGGCAACTTTCTTTTCCAAACACCTTTTTCTCTAATAACTCCCAACTTTCTTCCAGTTTTAGCAATCGGAGGTCAAGAGGATCACTGTGGCGTTGTGCATGCAAAGCCACTTTCTTTTCTCGAGTGGTCAAAATAATTCGACTTCCTTTCTCAACTTCAGGAAAAGGTCTTGTCAACTCATCCCATGCTGCAGTGTCCCACAAATCATCTAAGACTATAAGGTACCTCTTTCCAAACAGATGTTTCCGTAGCTCATCAGCAACATCAATATTCTCACTGAATTTCGAAGCTGAGCTAGTAACTTGATTGAAAAGTTTTTTCAGCAACTCCTTCTCGTCATATTTTTGATCGACTGTACACCACGCACGGATGTCAAAATGACTAGAAACTGACTTATCATTATACACTTTGTACGCCAAAGTAGTTTTACCCGAACCGGGCATACCAGTGATCGAAATGACATCCAGCATTTTTGGTCCATCGGTGAGATTCCTAATTATCCAATTTGTCTCCTCTACAAAACCTACGATTATTTTACCAGATATTGATGACTTACGCGTAGCTGGCTTATTGGGAGAATTCTCAACAATGACGTCCATGTTCTTGGGAATCTTCTCAAGTAAATTTGAGACTCCTTTTTTGATAAGATTGATCTTTTCTATAACAAAGGGAAGTGAGAAAATAAGATGTAAGAGACCATTGTCTCTTACAATAATTGAATTAATGACATCTTTTGTCTCGTATGCCACATCTAAAACATGTGCCCATGGATCTTTATACAATTCTTGCTCAACATTCCCGAAGAAAGATCTTATGAATTCTAGATCTTCTTTAACCAACCTGATTTCTTCCTTTATCAAAGCACTAAATAAGCATTGGAATCGAGCAAATCATTTAAGTGTCTTAGTAGAAGATGCATGAACAGGGATCCATCACTCATCGGAAAGCAGAGTTGAGATGGGTCCGGGGCTTTCAGGTAAACATCTTTGAGTTCTCTCTTCAGGAGTTCAATATTTTCGAGCAAGCCTAGAGTTGCTCTATTTGTTTCATTAGTACTCTCTCCATGCTTTGATTTCTCTTCTAAGTCGCGAGCAATAGCTGATACGTCCCTTGTAAGTGCTCCAACACGAGCTAGGAATTCAAACAACTTGCCATTATCAATAAAGTCCCTAGGCACATCAGTGAGAATGATTAATAGGAACTCTATCATGATATGAATGTTTCGAGCCCCTGGAGTGCTAGCGGTAATAACATTTATCATGTGCTCTTGTAGATGAATCAGATATTCTCTAAGAATGTCTGGAGAGGTTTCTAGGAGTTTCTTAATAAAGTGTCCAACTTCTGCTGATGTTGAAGCATTCAAATTTGTAAAACATATGTGCATAACCTCCAACTGAGTTGGAATAATCTCCAAGAATAGATCTGCTAGCTTGAAAAGTCGAGAGTGTCCACCAATTTGATTATGCCATAGGAAGCGTCCTACTCTCTCAGCCATTAGTTGAAACTGTGGTAAGACATATTCAACAATCTCATGCCCAACGCAACCATTCACTATCAACTGGTGGAAATCTCTTATGTTGCCACATACATTCTGAAGAATCTCATATTCGGTCATGAATGGAGAAAGTTGTTCAGCATTATACTTGGAAAGATGATGGAGATTCAGGAGGAGGAAGTCCAGCTCCAATTTCAGCTTTTCAGTTAGATCCACGTCAACAGCTTTTTGATTTTTTTCATTCTTTAAGCTCTCTATGAAATCCAGAACATTGAGAGTGTCCTTGCGAAGGGTAGAAAATGACACCTACAAAAGACCAAACTTTATATCAAATTATCACAAAGAAAGACAGTTAATTCTCTATATATATGTTATTAGAGTTTGAGCAACTGGTTAAGTATCCAAAATAAGCATGTCAAAGAAAATGGTTTACTATGCATATGTTCAGCTGGTGCCCCCCCCCCCCC
>MCJB01052008.1:0-11110 GCA_002018475.1 Nicotiana obtusifolia
TCAAAAATAAAGATACAAACCATATGATAAAGTGAATGCAAAAAAGTACAAGTTTTCATGTGGCAACTGCGGAGTAGAAAGGCATAACAAAAGATCTTGTAGGAATGCTCCAAATAGAAAATAAAAATTGATACAGTTTAAAGTTTTTTTTTTACTTAGTACTATTGATGATAATCTGTCCGTTAAGACATGAAGTTGTATTTGTTCTGTTCTGGAGAATTATAGTTGTGGTGTAAATGTGTTGCTAATTTGAATAAACGTTGTCTCATAGAATGAATGTTTGCTAAACAGATTTCAACTATTAATGCAATTGATTTGTAGTTGTTTTTTTTAAATACTGCATTTATTTATTACTTTCAGATTTTCATAACAACATAGCTAAATTGAATAAATTATGTATTTCTGTATATTAGTTGTAGAAATAATTGTAGTTATGCTGTAAATAAATTATATAGTACGAAAATCGAGATCAAGTACTAACAACTCTCAACCAAAAAAAACTACAGATATTGTATATTCTATGTATTAGAATTCTGGACAAAATAACAACACAAAAGGCAAAACAACTGTAGCACAAATCTGGTACAGATGAATTGCAGTTGACTCCTTCCTAATAAATAATTTGTCTACAACTTTACTATAATCCAGCTACATCTACACAGTTTAACTAATTACACCAAGCTCTTGCTTTTTCCTAGCATAATCCAAAGGAGCGCTCCATAGCGTCGTCGATATTGATCAATATCAAAAGGTCTTCCTTTGAAATCGATAGCTCTCCAATGCTGACATATTCTGCAAATGCCGCCACGTATACACCACAGTCACTGCAAAAAATAATGGAGGAAAAGTTTTAGCATTCATTGTAAAATACAATTAATTAAATAGATAGAAGGAAAGCAGCACATACAGTGATCCTTCTTTTTGCTGGGGTATTTCACCGACCAACCACTGAATGTCAAGAGGGTCAGTAACACCCTTTCAATATATGCCTTTGTGTTCTTGTAGTTGATGTCTGGACGCTTGCCATAGAAACCGGTGCATGACAAGTAGAGGGGGATCATAGTAGCAAACTTGTTAATAACAGATTCAATAAGTTTGTGATTTCGTAAATAGACCACAGAATCATAAACATATAGAACCCATCAGTGATGTCAAACACAGCCAACAACCAATGAAATTTCTCCACAATATTTATTGATATAATCACAAAATCAACTTTGTCCCATGCAACATTTGCAAGTAATCGGTACCTTGATATGTTTTCTGCCACGACGTTCTTGGTTTGACAACAACAAGCTTCTTATCGACAGGAGCATTAATATACCTCTCATAAATTTGTTCAATTCTAGTCTTGAACATACAGTCAGTGGTTGTAAACCGTATTTTGTTTGCAGGACCATACTTTTCTCTCTTCCTCAAATAGTATAAAATAACATCAATGTGCTGCAAAAAGAAAAAAAACAGATTTGATTGTTTCATACAATGTAACTATAATTTTCAAACAAAAAATCTACATATTTCTAAAATAACAGAATACTACAGCTAATCATTAAATTCTGCCAAGGTATGTGTGTACGGTGTTGTTGAGTACTTGCCCTAGATGTGCCAAAGTATAAAATCAGTCTTTTTTATCAACTTTCTCCACTCCAAGATCAAACTACGGATTGAGCTGGTTATCTTTTAAAGTATAAGGCGACTTCGTCCTATTTAGAGACATATCAAGTACAATTATTATGTAGTTTCAGTTTTGCAATCCACAAATTGTATGCACTCTATAATATGAAAAAAAATGTATAATCTAACTCCTTTAAAACCGTGTCGGTACCTAAATATAACCACTTATTGAATTCTTCCAACAAGTCAGGATCAACATCGTCTCCAATAACCCAAGTAAATGGATGCTTGATGTTGAAAATTGTAGGAGGTCTAACAGAAGTGCTTTTCCCAGAACTGAAATAAGGGATAAAAGGGTATCTGGCATGCTTTCCAGGAACTTGTTCTTCCCTGATGCACAGGGTTGTTTCATCTTCATTTACCTCTCCGAACTTAGCAATTTGTGAGAAGTACTCTGGAAGCTCAAAATCATCAAGTGTTACTGCCCTTTTTTCAGATTTAGAGTCATTGTCCGAATCAACTACATTGATATAGTCAGCTGGTTCACCTACAATATTTAAAACAAAAGAACAACATTGTATGTTGGTTGCATTAGTTCTTTTGGGGAGTGAAACTTATATAAAAGCTATTTTTCCTACAATTATGTTGTAACATATAATACTAGTGAAATCTTCATTGCAATCGTCTCCTTTTGTATATCATTTGCTTGTTGAATGGGATATTGCAAAGGCACAATCTCCTTCTCCTCGTTCAAATGCTCTCCTTCTATGCCAAGTTTTGCATTCTGTTTTGGAGAGTCCACATGCATTGTTTCCTTCTCTGTTACAATAAATGTGTACATCTTAATAAAATTGTAGATCATTTGAAATTAACATAAACTACACTGTAGATAAATTATAGTTTAATTGAAGTTATTTTGTTTAAATGTTGTTCTGCAGCTCTGATGTAATATGAATTATGAAACATGTAGATAAATTATAGTTTAATTGAAGTTAATATGTAGATAAAACCATACATGCAGTTTCTTCCCCCAATGCCCCTGTAAATTGGGAAGATAAGTCAACACCTACAAGAAAATTCTCCTCATTTTGAATGTCAGACATGTGCCCTGTATCTAAGAGAATAATTGAAAATATAATGTAGACTATTTGTTTGTAGTTGTTGGTAATTTATGCTATATGTAGATATATTTTAGATATAATGTAAAGATAATGTAGATTAGTTGTCATCAAATTGTGTAATAATTGTTAAAAAATATGTTTTACTGCTGCTGGCCAACACTGGTTTAGCACTACTGCCCGCATTCTGTTGTTTGTTCTTTCTTTGTAATGCTCATAATTTTTCGTAGAACTACCAGTAAACTCATTGGGAATTTGTTAGGCTATGCACTTTATGAATACTATTATAAACACAAACATTATAAAAATTGTTGTGCCAAAATGAATATATTTCGAATGAAACCTTAGCATCAATTGCCTGTAACACAGACTTTATGGAATATTGAGTAGCACGCGAATGCTACCTAGTTCTTCAAAAACCTAAAGAAGGAAAAATTATTATAATGTATCTAACAATTAGAGGCTCATATATATATATATATATATATATATATATAAATAGGTATACCTCTTTCTTGAAGGCTCCAAGGTCTGAACCGACCTACATATAAAAATAGAAAAAGTTAAAGAAATAATTTGCATACCATAAATTAAAGGAACCAACTAGGATTATCTTAATTGGTTACCTTATCAACATCTTTTTTTAATTTTTTTAATTGTTTCACAATATCTTTGTTATCATCTATTCCATTGCCTGCTTATGTCCAGATGGAGACGGAGATGGAGATGGAGATGCTCGGACTTTTTTTAAGCTTCTTTAAGGATATATTCAACTTTGTTTGGCAAATTTATTCTTGAAAGCTCTTTAGGGGATTCAAGCATGTTGGTGAACTGAGAAAAAAAAAGTGAGGGACCTAGTCATAATATGTATAAAATGTGTAAATAATTTGTATTTAATTTTCTGTCCAGAAGTGAAAAACATTTACCTTGATCCATGATGGTTTGATCATTCTATCTTCCAAAGAAGATATCCATATCTTGTCCTTACTAACCGTCCAGTTAAGTATGCAGGGGATCGAATTACCAACCCTTATAGCTATATCAGTGTTGACTGTAGAGCAACACTCATACAATCATATTTGCGTAGCGAGGGCAAAACCTCGAATGAGATAAAAATGCACAGAAGGGTTGAGCTTGTGCCTAACGGACTGAAGCAATTGTGTATAAGTTTCGATACCCCATGCGAAATTCGCACACTGCCCCGAGTCCACCAAGTAGAACCTAAAATGGTCTATCAAACCATTATCTTTCTCTGAAGGACAAAGGAAGAATTCTATCAGATAGAGAATACGCAGCTTAACTGCATCCTCATCATTCACCCAACTACGCCTGGTTACAATTTGTTTCAAGTATGACTTCTCAACTTTTTTCTTGTTCGAAAAATAGCTCCTCATTATTTTACTGTCATACTTAAGTGTGTAACCAAAGTCCGTTACTTCTGTGACACATCTAAGGCCAGTGATGAGAACAACTCCCTCAACCCAAAGTTCAGCCTCTCACCCTTTATCTTTGTTGTAAAAAAATCAGATCCGGATGCGTTCAATTCATACTTCATGAGAAGATGAATTGCCTAATTTTAGATACATATTTTGGGCATAGAAAGAAAATGCCCAAAACATGTCTTCTTAAATAACTTTAACCCATTATCAGAGAATAACACATTGATTTGGCAAGGAACAACAGGGTTGAATAATGTCTGGAACCTAGTGATGCCATAATCAACATCATGTGGTGCAAAAAAATGTTCGATTCTGCACTAAGTGAATAGTAAGTTAAAAAAAGACTTGTTTGAATATCAAAAACAAAATAAGTATGATTCTACTACAAATTATCTACAATCAGAAAGACATAAATATATTGCATACAAATAAGTTACAAAATTAGTAAACATATATAACAACTGACTACATTGAAGCTACAAATTATGTTTAGAGCAGGAAATTAGAAAGTAACAATAAGACATAACATATATAATTTGTTTACAGAAAATGAAGCTAATATCTACAAATAGAGCAACTAATAACCAACAATAAGGTAGTAAATCCCATAACAAAATATTTTCGAATAATTTACAAGAAATCTATAATTTTGAGGGAAATGTAGAAAATTTGATAACCAACAACAAGTATACATAATGTAGACAAAATGTCTACAAATACAAAAAAAAACAAAATGTATGCATAGTCATGAGACTGTGAACACATTTTGTTACTTTAAAAAAAATCCAAAATTATGACTACTAAAATTTTACCTTCTCCAATGACTGTTGGGGTATGTAGAGGCTTAGGTGATTTTTGAACCTTCTTCTTTTTTGAAGGTCTGACAGTAAGAGAAACTTTAATTTTTTTTGCAGGTTTTGGGATAACTTCTCCTTAGACAAAATCATCATCAACAAAAATTTCTTTTCCCTTCCGCTTTACTGATTTAGCAGATGTCGAAGCTTCACCAGCATCCCTGTCATGCTTGAGTTTTGTTCGAGCTTCCGCCCTAACTTCACAAGGAGAAAGCTTGGACTTTGTCTCTGATTTTGCATGGACCGCTTTCACTACTTTTTTGGGTAATTCCCGTGACAAAACACCTAAATCAAAAGTAGGAATATCACCAACATTAGATTTTTTAGGGCTATTCTTCAAAACTCCTTTCTTCTTCATTGTGAGGGAACGAAACGTAGGATTTAGAGAGAGAATTAAGAAATATTGAGTGAGATTATAAAAAAATTTTGAAGAAAACTTGAAAAGAGCGTTAATGGAGGGAGAGTGATGCAGTCCAAACTGATCAAGACATGTTCCAGCCGTCCCGGCCATTCAGTAGGAGTCAGGCTATGGTCCTTCATGGTGTTCACCTAGCTTTGGAGAATGGGTTTGCGTTTCAAGAGCCGTGCGCACTGCCTAGCCCGGAAAAGCAACCTATGGACTTATTTGTGCTAGCCCATGGACCCACTTTTGAGTCCCATGCGTGTGGCTAATGATTTGGAGCCCTGCGAGGCCGTATTTTAAAAGCTAACTTGTGGCTATTATTTTAAAGACCAGGTGTAGACTCTATCTATATAAGCTACACTTAGAACTATTTCTCATTTTCAGCCTATCTTGAAATATATGAATATTAAACTTTTCTCTCTAGTTGAGACTAGTTGTGATTTGGTGGACTCCAAATTGTACAACCTTGTTTGATATTCAATTTGCAAGAGATTGTTATTCTCTTGAGGATTGTTGCATAAGATAGGTGCCTTTGATCCTTTTGGAAGGTAACTAGGACTAGTTCTTCTAGTTATTGTCCAATTGATTATCAATTGTGTCTTCTTCTCTATCTTGTCTTTATTTTCTTGCATCAGAGAGAGTACGAGTTTGGAGAGAGAAACGTGGGGGGAATGGAATATGTATGTTCAAGATATTTTAGGAGTTATTGATACTCATTAAATTCCTAAAATATATATAATGAGTAAATTGTATATGCCTATGTAATTAAATTAAAAGTTGAGTAGGGAGGATAATAAATTTTGAAATACTGTATAGGAATGTAATTATCCCTATATATATATACTAGTGAGGATAGCCAGGGCAAAGCCCGGGCCCAACATGAAGAGAACTATATTGTCGTAAGTAAAAGGTATAGTGATAATATCTCCAACAGATGAGCTTGAGCTGTATTCAGAAGAGAAATAAAAGACTACACAAATATGTAACACAAAAAACGTAACGGGTTTGCAGTAAGATCTGTTGATACAAATATGTATAAGATGGTAGAAATTAGATACTATCAAAGGATATAGTATTATCTTTCAACCGGTCCGAAAGAGTACCAGAATAATCAACTTGTGCCTCAGATAAGCATTTTAAGGAATTCCATTAAAGATGTTCTCTCCTTCCACATGTTGAACACTTGGCTTTTTTCGGGAATTGAATACACTTGCAAATGCAGTAGATTTTGTAAGGAAATCCTCAGGACTTCCTGGCCGGACTTTAGCCCCTTCATTTTCACTCGAATGTCGAGAGCATTTCGAATTATATTGAAATTGTCCTGCCAGATCACCAAGAAAAAACAAAACAATCAAACAAACACAAAATTTCCATAAAGATCACTCTTTTAGCTAAAACACATATACCATGTCTTATTTTGATTATCTTATCAGATGAATCACAGATAAAAAATTAAACCATTAACAAAATCTTTCTACTTAAAACACACAAACCCATTAACAAAATCTTTCTAATTAAACACACACATACACATACCAAGAAAACACGGAAACTCCATAAAGTTCACCTTTTTAGCCAAAACTCAAATAGGCTATCTTATCAGATCAGTCACAAATCAAAAATTAAATCACAGGTAAAAAACTAAACCATTAACAAAATCTTTCTACTTAAAACACACAAACCCAATAACAAAATCTTTCTAATTAAACACACACACACACATACCAAGAAAACACGGAAACTCCATAATGTTCACCTTTTTAGCCAAAACTCAGATAAGTTATCTTATCAGATCAGTCACAAATCAAAAACTAAACTCGTTAACAAAAAAATTCTACTACACACACACCAAGAAAATAACAGTGCAATTAAAATCTGCAATAAAAGCAAAAAGTGGATGAAATTTGACTAGCCATTTTGATTGTATTGGATGTTGAAAATTGGGGGAAATTGGAAGAGATTGAAGGGTTAAAGCTTAAGGCTCAAGAACGCGGTGTTCTTTGAATATAAAGCTAAAGGAGCGACAGATATCTATTTGAAAATTATTGCTCCCTAACGCACACGCAAGTATACGTGGTCGACAAGTAATATAGGGTTTTGAGGCCAGATGTCGTACCCACAGGGACTTAATTCAATTACTTACTAACACACTAATATTGCTATTCAATCAAGCAAAATTCAAATTCAATAATTTGATTATGCTAAACTACAGCTCTAAGTTATAACTATATTATCGAATAACTAATTAATTGTTGTTTAATCAATAGACACAAACATTCCAGGGTTGTGATTAATTCACCTATCTTATTGTGTTCTAATTAACTCTCCCTTCATATAATTCTCTCATGGTTGCTAATTAATCGATAAGTATTCTCATAGCCTTCTCCCGAAGTACTACTCGCCTATTCTCAATAGATCAACGCCTATATTCCTATGTAATCAACCTATTAAGAATGCAATAAAATCACAATATGTAATTAAGCACATTGATTAGGTATATTCCTATCCTAATCACGAATCCGCCCCCCTTAAAGGTTAAGAACATGCTCACTTCAACTCTTCTCTAATCTAAACATGATTTTCCCAAACATAGCATAACTAGTTGATACAACCTAACTGCTGGCCAAACAATTAAGCAATTAAACATAGAATTGAAGAAATAACCATATATTAGTGAATTATAATCAAGGTATCGTTAATATCAAACAACAATGTTCATGGCTAATCACAATCCCAGAACAATGGGTGATTAGCCACTCATGATCTAATCAAACCAAAATATAAGTTCTTGAATAAATTGTAAAATACTAGAAAAGATGAAGAAACTGAGAATTGTTGCTTCCGCTTGATTCCGTGTTGTGCTTTTGCTCCCACAATCACGTCTCTCTCCTCCAATTAGGTTTAGACTTCTTTATATGGGTGTTGGGGAGGTGTAGAGACGAATATAACCGTGTCCTAGGCAAAATAGGCGAGATCCGCGTCATCAGCGCCCTGAGTAGCGCCAGGCGCCCACCAAGGCACTATGTCCAGTGTCCTTCTGCCTTCAGCGTCACAGGTGGCGCCAGACGCTGCCGGTGGCGCCCAAATTGCTCCCTTGTCCGTTTTTGCTCCATTTTGGCTTAATTCTTGTGCGATTCGCCCCCAATTGCTCCCGATTCATTCCTACACATAAAAACACTTCAAATTAACATGAATCGTAGCAATTAACATCCCACTTTCACAAAACAAAATTAGGTATGTACAAATGATCAACACCCCACACTTGGACTCTTGCTCGTCCTCGAGCAATGGGATTATTTAACAACCTCCCAACTACGTACAACATTATATCATGAAGGAGCATTCGACTTTTTAACCAAACACCCAACTCTTGAACATAATCAACACCGGCAAATAAGAATGAACACACAAATAATCCATATTTTTCCCATTAAGTCTACCTAAGTATAATACTTCAATATAATTCAACAACCTATTTGTCACCACCCAACCTCAAGAGTCGACTTGCAACCATTAAGCAATCTCAATACATACACTTACCCAACAAGAAAATTTACAACATTACCAATCATTCATGAGATCATATACCCTTACCACAACAAAAGAGTGAACATAGATTAAAGATATCGCACAATTGGACAAAATTCACTCACTCTCAAAAAGAATTCATATACTTCCCGTGGTCGTACCATAAGCTTTCCCGTAGTGTAAATCTCTACTAATTTAAGCTAGTCAAATTTAAGATCAATTAGGACTTTTAAGGTTGTAATGTAGGCTAAGGGACGGGTAGGATCTATTTAGGAATAGTGACTAGTCCTCCTAAGCACTTAATACACTACAATCCCAACTCGAGCACCTTTTCTTTTCAATCAATTCACTTGTCTCATATACGTAGCCCTCCTCTTTCAATTTAGCACTTCTATAATTCCACTAGCACAAATCAATGTATTGGAAGTGTTTTCTATGTATTTTTCACTATCATTTTTTCTAATTTTTTCTTTCTTTTCTTTATTTTTTTTTCTCTTTTTTTTTTTTTCACACTCCATACATTAACTCATCAGCTAGTGACTCTTAATTTTAACTTTAGTGCACCGACAGGTCCTTCCATGGTTCCACTCAAAAGCTAGAAAATCCCAAATCTCTACCCTTACTTCTTTCAGCGACTAAGTGCCTTCGGAGGTAAAGGTTCAAACAGGATTAATTCAAGAACAAAACAAGGGAATGGCTCGTAATGTGGGTGCCAACGAAAAGGCTTATAGGCTCAAAGGGGCTAGCAACGGACAATTTTATTTTGATGTGACAAGCACATCCATAATCAAACCAGAAAATGCTTATATCATCTCCTAGATTAGCCCAACTTACAATTTCGCTTCAATTAACATACGGAGCAAGTTCTAAACTACACAGCATAGCACAGAGAATCATAAAACCTTACTCACACATTGCACATGACTCAATCATGACGGTTCTATTCAAATCTCAAGTCAAGCAAGCACATATAATTGAGAAAATTAAGCAATATTACACTATATGGCATACAAGTCAAACAACTGAGAAGATGCGTCACAAAATAGGCGGTTTACTTTTTACTTAGGCTTAACAATTCACTTCAACTAAGCGGGAAAACAGAATGTGTGTCATAGCCTATTGTGCCAGCATCAACCATGTCAATAAGTATCTCAAAATAACTCAGTTTCTTCCTAAACTATTTCTACAAAGAAATTAAATTGCCCGATTCGAGCTACATCCTTGGAAAAGAACCGGTGCCTTAAGAAAAATCAAGGAATACTACCTAACTATCCTAAAAATTAAAAATCTTTTTGTTATTTTTAATCAAACTTTATCCCTCAAGAAAAAGATCCATCGTCGGGAAAAATTCAAACTTTTTTTTTCTTTTTTTTTTTCAAAAATTGTCAGTTTATACACTAAAAATTATAACAATACAACTATTAAAAAAACAAAATAAAAGAAAAAAAATAAAGCTAATTAAAGAACCAAAATAAAATAAAATAAAATAAAACAAAATAAAGCTAATTCATACATGATATACATTCACAAAACACACAACACATGTATTTCGCCCACCCCACACTTAACCAATGCATAGCCCTCGATGCATGCAAACATGTAAAACAAAGTAGGGTGAGAAGAAACTCCCTGTCAATCCGTGCCGGTTTCCTTAGAATCTGATTCAAAAGGGCACCATAGCCATCGATCCGGTAGCACCATCGCCATCATCACCCTCTGTATCCAAGCCCTGGACTGTGTTAGCGTCCTCTGATGGATGAACAGGGCTGCCAGGTGCAATCCCCAACATTTCCTTGGATGCGCTGGATAAGTCATCTCTCAAGTGCATGCGCTCCTCATCGGTAAAGCCGGTCCTGCTCATGATCAAATTTAAAGCGTTATATATGTACCTGTTAGAATTCTCTTCTCGCTCCAGTCGAGCAGCTGGGGTGATTTTGGACGAAGTCTCCATAACCGAGGTGATGTCCATGAGCCCTGTCGGTGCCTCTAGTGCTTTTCCCTTTACTAATGTTGTCACGGGCCATAGTATCCTGACACCCCCCCCCCCTCCAGGTGGCGCCTCGCGCCCTCCCCGGCGCTGGGGGTCGTGGAACATTCTGCCCGCAGCGCCCCAGGCAGTGCCGGGCGCTGGCCTCGGCGCTGCTTTCCGAAACT
>MCJB01052008.1:11130-26485 GCA_002018475.1 Nicotiana obtusifolia
TTTTTTTTTTTTTTTTTTTTTTTTTTTAATCATCCCAATCCTCCGACCCTTATACAATTTATATGTCCTACACAATTATATCTAATATTTCTACACCTATACATCAAGTGTACTACCCTATCTAGTCTAAAAGAATAAATCAAGAAGTTAAACTAGGAAAGCGATAAAAATTGGGTTGCCTCCCAACAAGCGCCTGATTTAACGTCGCGGCACGTCTCAGATTCTTGCTATCAATCTGGCTTGATTTCTAGCCTTCGAGCTTCCTCAATAGATGGCTTGGGAAGGGTCAGAGTGACAGGCCTTTCCAATTCTTCAAATTTTCTGAACCCCTGAATATAACTGCAAGACATGTCCAGTACTTGCTCAATGTCTCCCATCATATCATCTTCATTAAATTTCACATCCCCAATCAATGCTCGTTCAATAGGATCAACCGGGCTCATGTAAGGCACTAATGGTGTGGAAGCACTCTCCACCACAGAGATCATTGATAATTCCTCATAATGGGTTGGCAACCTGAGTGCTTTATAAACATTGAACACCTCTTCTTGATCACCTACTCTCATCGTCATTCTTCCTTCGAAAACATCAATAATCGCTCGGCCTGTGGCTAAGAATGGACGCCCCAAAATAAATGGGACGTCCTGATCGGGCTCGTAATCCAGGATGATAAAGTCAGCAGGAAATATGAACGAACCAACTTGGACCAGTACATCTTCAATCACTCCCTCAGGATGAGCCAGGGAGCGATCAGCCAACTGTAATATAACTGTTGTTGGGCGTGGATCACCCAACCCCAACTGTTTGAACACTGATAGCGGCATCAAGTTTATGCTTGCTCCAAGATCACATAGAGCTCGCCCAACAGCATGTTTCCCAATCGAAATATTGATAGTGAAACTACCTGGGTCCTTCAATTTCTGAGGTAGCTTGCCTTGAATTCTGGAACTGCACTCTTCAGTGAGTGCCACAATCTCAAACTCGGGTAGCCTCCTTTTATTTGCCACAATGTCCTTGATGTACTTTGCATATTTGGGTACTTCTTGTAAGATGTCCACCAATAGAATATTAATTTGTACCTGCTTCAAGATATCAAGGAACTTTTTATATGCATCATTATCCCTCAGATTTTGCAATCTTTGAGGGAATGGAGGCGGTGGCCTTGCAACCAATTGTGGGGGTTGCTCAGCCACTGCCTCTCCAGTCGGCTTCTCTGGTTCTTTGGCTTTTTCTGTTGTTGACTCTATGGTGGTTGGCTTCTAAGTCACCTGTTTCCTCTTTTTAGATTTAACTTCTTCCAGTTGTCTCCCGTTCATCAACGATACAGCATTAAGGCCCGCCCTAGGATTTGCTTCAGTATTACTAGGTAGAGCTCCAGCTGGTCTAGTATTTTGAGCCCCGGCAAGCTGTCCCAATTGACGCTCCAGATTCCTCACTGTTGTGGTGAGGGCTTGGTATTCGGTCCTGAACTGTTTATTGTCTTGCACCAGCTGCTTCAACAAATCATTTATATTATCTTCTACTTGTTGAGATTGCCTTTGCGGTTGATTAAAATTTCCTTGGGGTCTAATATGATTCTGATTCTGCTGATTTCCATCCCATGAGAAGTTGGGATGATTCCTCCAATTCGGATTATAGGTATTCCCATATTGTGTATTTTGATTTATTGGCCCCCTGCTCTGCTGTCCCACATAATATATAGATTCCGGATTTGTGGGGCACATGTCACATGTATGGTTGTCATCACACATCTCACAGCACAAAGACATCTGTTGTACCTGTTGCCTCGGTTGTACCTGTTGCATCGTCATTCTGTTCATTTAGTTAGCCAGTTTTGCCATCTCTGCTCTCATAGCTGCGAAGTCATCGAGTTCAATCAACCCAGCTCCCTTCGGTTTAATTGCTCTCTGTGAATCACCATCCCCTTGCCAATTATGATCATTAGCCGTGAAATTGTTCAGCAAGAGTTGGATTTCGCTATAAGGTTTTGCCATGCAACTGCCTCCACAAGCTGAGTCAAGATTCATTTTTGAAGCCTCATCTAGCCCGTCAACAAAAGTATGTCCCAAAACCTCATCCGTCTGGCAATGATGTGGACAATCTCTAAGCAGCTTCTTGTATCTTTCTCATGCTTGACGAAGAGTTTTTCTCCATCACGTTGTTCGAACCCCAGAATTTGGCTTCTCAGTGACTTTGTCTTTTTGGTAGGAAAGAATTTGATTAGAAATTTCCTGGCTAGATCGTCCCACGTATAGATTGAATTTGCAGGCTCTTTTTGCAGCCATTCCTTTGCTTCCCCCGACAGTGAAAAGGGGAACAGTGTCAACCTCACATAATCCTTGGAAACGTTTGGATAATTGTAGGTATCTGTGATTTCCAAGAAATTTTGAATATGTCTCTGTGGATCTTCATGAGACAGTCCCACATACTGCCCTGTAGACTGAATCGGCTGCACCATATATTGTTTAAGTTCAAAGTGCCCCGTGATCTCAGGTTTCACAATTGCCTGAGTCATGTTAGCAAGGTTGGGCCTTGCAACTTCTATCACCGCCCGTTCAGCATTACCTGCCATCTCTATTGGCTGTGGTTGAACTACTATGTCCAACTCTCTTTCAATTCTCGTTCTGGCTTCTACCTCTCTCCTTACTCTGTGTAGTGTTCGTTCAATTTCTGGATCGAAAGGAAGAAGATTGTTTGCGCTTCTACTCCTCCGCATTCAAGAGAAGAGCCTGTGTCAACACAAACAACGTAAGCCGATAAGTAAAACTTGAACAACATATAAGCTTAAGTCGGTAAAATAGCAGATTTTTAAGTCCCCGGCAATGGAGCCAAAAACTTGTTGGTCCCTAACGCACACGCAAGTATACGTGGTCGACAAGTAATATAGGATTTTGAGTCCAGATAGCGTACCCACAGGGACTTAATTTAACTACTTACTAACACACTAATATTGCTAAATAATCAAGCAAAATTCAAGTTCAATAATTTGATTATGCTAAACTACAGCTCTAAGTTATAACTATATTATCGAATAACTAATTAATTGTTGTTTAATCAATAGAGACAAACATTCTAGGGTTGTGATTAATTCACCAATCTTATTGTGTTCTAATTAACTCTTCCTTCATATAATTCTCTCATGGTTGCTAATTAATCGATAAATATTCTCATAGCCTTCTCCCGAAGTATTACTCGCCTATTCTCAATAGATCAACACCTATATTCCTATGGAACCAACCTATTAAGAACGCAATAAAATCGCGATATTTAATTAAGCAAGATGATTAGGTATATTCCTATCCTAATCACGAATCCGCCCCCCCTTAAAGGTTAAGAACATGCTCACTTCAACTCTTCTCTAATCTAAACATGATTTTCCCAAACATAGCATAACTAGTTGATAAAACCTAACTGCTGGCCAAACAATTAAGCAATTAAACATAGAATTGAAGAAACAACCATATATTAGTGAATTATAATCAAGGTATCGTTAATATCAAACAACAATGTTCATGGCTAATCACAATCCCAGAACAATGGGTGATTAGCCACTCATGATCTAATCAAACCAAAATATAAGTTCTTGAATAAATTGTAAAATACTAGAAAAGATGAAGAAACTGAGAATTGTTGCTTCCGCTTGATTCCGTTTTGGCTTAATTCTTGTGCGATTCGCCCCCAATTACTCCCGATTCATTCCTACACATAAAAACACTTCAAATTAACATGAATCGTAGCAATTAACATCCCACTTTCACAAAACAAAATTAGGTATGTACAAATGATCAATGATAATGAAAGAGTTATGGAACAACAAAAAAAGAGAAAACAAATTGGATATAAAGGGGAAGATTAAACTCAATGACTGTAAACTAAATCACAAAAGAAAGTGAACAAATTAATGAAAGCACACCGAACATTCCATTTATACACTTAAAAACAAACACATGTAACCAGTATAAAATTTGAATATGCAGGAATGTTTCACTGTGCCACTGGAATGTAAACTCCAAATGAGTAAGGGAAGAAGCTCCCAATCATCAACAGTGTGCCAAAACAGGATGGAATGAAGCTCCACATCAATCGAGTAGGAGGAATGCATCAATGAGATGAATGTTGCTAGACAAATCATCAGCCAAGGATTAAGGATCTTTAAGATCTTGATTCGTACTCCATGAATATCTGTTCTATGTAATCGTGAGTGTGTGTCTGTATTTTAATATTTATGGATCCATTTTGAAATGACATCGTAAGTGCGATTTAACAGGAGTGTTCTTAAGTAGCAACAATGTATGAATGCAAGCTTGCATGTAGGAAAATATGATAATTAGGTAAATAAAGTAATATCATTTATAAATTACCAGTTTTCCAATCAAAGATGCAATTGTCCTTCTTCGAACGATCAAGTCTTCAAGAGTGACGATATTGAAAGAACTCTGCTAAATAAAGGTATATGATTAGTCACGAAGATGAACATCTCTTCAATAGTTTTTCCCATTGTTCAACAGAATGGAAGATGTTACCTTTCTTCGTAGCTCAGACGACCGCGAAGCTGACTTTATTTTTATCTTTTCAATCAATCGTTTTCAGGAGTTGATGTAGGTTCATGGCGCGGAGTGGATTCTAAAGAAAATTCAGCAAGGAAAGGATTAACTAGTTCCTATTGTGAAAAAGACAGTGAGTCTATACCATAAGAAATGCAGTTTGTCAAGCAGAAGATGCTCAGTTAAACAAATTGAATAAAGTGCAAGTCTCACAATCAGCTCTAGATGTATTTTCCAGTGAAGACACTAAAATAATCATGTTGACAAAAGGTTATATGTAAGAATTCTGCAGGGGTAGTATAATACCTCCAGAGAGTTTTAGCAAAATAACCTGTGCAGCAGATGTCATTCACTGAGTCGGTGGCATAAGTATAGCAGCAGACACATCTTGATACCAACTGGTGTACAAATTTTGAAACTCTATGATCAGTAAGAATTGAATGTTGCTTAAAGTTCTCCATAGTAACAAAGAACATTTAAAAGAAATAATTTTTGTGCGAAATCTTTCTATTAGTGAAAAATGTAGTTTTTGTTGGTGTCATTATCCAGGCACAAGCTCAGGTGAAATAGCCAGAATAATCCGCCAAACTTTAAAGTGCAAAGTGCAAAATGCAAAGAAGAAGAACTTTAAGGATGATAGAACTTTACAAAGTGTAGATTAGCAAGAGAATTATTTCCCATCTGTCAAAAAGGATTCGACGTGTTCATTTTTTAATGCAGCGAGTCAGCTAATATGAAAAAGTAGTCCAAACTTTATCATCGGCAGTAAATAATACCAATGTAAACGGTGAAATGACAAAAACGACCAAACCTTTTCCTAGAGGAGGAATCTGAAATAAGTAAAGACAAAAGGATTTAGTGGGCCCATGAGTCATTCAGTAAGATAATTTTTAACTGAAGAGAAGTAACACATTACGCACCTTTCTTTTGATAAATCAATGGCTTTTACTGCTTCCACAACCTGCTCAACAAACGGTGAAGGCATACACATGCATTCAGCACCCATCTTCAAGCGCATTGCATTTTCCTCAGGTCGAAACAACAATATATTGCCGTCATGTTTTCGATATGCCTTTAAAGCTTCGAATAATCCCTATTAATAGTTCCAATAGCATTTGTACTGACTCTGACACATGAACTGAATCAGTAACCATTCAAATGAATAACAAAGAAGAAATATATTTAAGAATAAGAAAGGTTTCGTGAGATACTATCATAATACAAAAGTGTAAAAACTAACCTGTCCATAATTTAATATTTCAGCAGATGGGGTCAACTCAATGTTACCGAAACGCAGTAATTCACCCTTATGAAAGTTTTCACCTTGAGAACATTTCATGACATACATATAATAAGTAGGCGTTAAGTGAAAGCCAAGGTTGTCCCAATCAATATCAGCTAACTCAGATGTTATATTGCTGTTATAAAAACAAAGATCCTATCAGTCATGTGAAAAGCAATAAACAAAGCTCTACCATGAGGTTGTTTTTTTCTCTTTTTAAATGATGCATTCTGATGGTACTTGCATTGGAGGAAGTAATCACTTCCCTTTCTCACTGTAAATAGCATTCCATGACCATTGTCCTTCAGATAATTGATTAATATGTTAAAACAAAAGCGCAGAAAGAGCAGAGCAAATTACCAAATGATAGTAACAGCGATATACCTACAGATGAGCTGATTGTTATCGTACCACATGTCTTGATTTTGCAAACCAAATGTTATGTGGTGTTTCAGCCATTTTTTTGTGAAAGAAGTTTGATGTCCAAACATGTTCCCGAACACCTCGAGTAGTTTATCAGTTGATATGTCATTAAATGGCACACAATTGTGATTGTCTTATCGCGGAGCATCATAAACAGATGAGTTACTTGCATCAGACAACTTTATGCCACAATTTTTTCCATTTGAATCAGCAAGCTGGTTTTCCAAATTCAGAACTCAAATACAAGATATATCGACACCATCATGGGTGGGAGTCTCTTCCTCAATTTCAGTCTCTGTCAAATAGAGAACATCAACATTTGAATTAACTTATCAGCTAAAAGATATTTAATTAGGACAGAAACAAAGCAGGAAAAGGAGAGAGTAGCGAAGCATAATATTGCAGATAATTTTTGTCATATGCGAAAATCTTTGATTGTCCACCGTTTACCCGAAATCCAAAGTAATACATGCTCTTCACACAGGCAGATGGAGCAACTGCAAACAAAGAGCATAAAAGCGTGTCAGGAAAATGTGTACGCAAGATAAACAGATCGGGCAAGAACAAAGTACCTGTGAAAGTATAGTATGTTGAAGACATCAAGCAGCTGCCTCTTTAATGATTTCATAAACAATATTAGATGTAGAATGATCGTCATAGCTACTTGGCGTAGACGGTGGGATCAACAATTTCACACAATTTGAACTCTTTGCTCTCGATAAGGTAACGTAAAGTTGACCATGTGAAAATAAAGGTTCTCGCAAATAAATTCTAACAAAATCTAAAGTTTGTCCTTGTGCTTTATTTATTGTCATAGCAAAGAATAGTCTAACAGGAAATTGCGTTCTTTTAAATTGAACTAGCATCTTTTCATCCCATGATGATAATAATGGTATTCTCGGTATAAACACATGCATATTCTTGAAATCACCTGTCGTAATTTTAGCACTGATAACATGACTTTTAAAATCACAACAGGTCAATCGCGTGCCATTACATAAACCTTCACATGGATTTAAATTTAGCAATAATATAATTGGACAATTTTCTTTCAAACATAATTTGTAAGGGGGCAAACCAGGAGGATTTAAAGTGTGTAGTAAATCTTTGAATTGTGTTTGGTTACTAAATTCAATAGCTTCATTTTGATTTTCCAGCGAATCGATCAATAAGCATGTCATTAATATCATCGATGAAATCATTTTTTGTTATCACACGGGAATCTATACAGGATGAATTAGAGTATAACGAATCCAAATTTGAATGTCACTGTGAATAATTTATCTAGAGATTCTTTTTCAATTGTGTAAGGAATGATCAATGAATCTGAAATTTCAATCTTGTTCGTTGAGTTGACTTGTTCTTGTCCATTTCCAATTCTTAGCAAATAATCACAAAATGCAGGATCCATTTTTGCTCTCATATTTTCAAATAACTTTAATTTTTCAAGTTCATTCCAAATGCTAGAATATAACAAACTTTCGCTAATGAAATCTTCCTTTTTTACGTATCGCACAACAGAAAAAGTTTGTCTAAAATCACCTCCGAAAACTACAACTTTTCCGCCAAATATATCCATCAGATCTTTTAATAGTAGATCAAAAACTTCCAACATTTTCTTTTTGGCCATAGATACTTCATCCCACACAATCAATTTTGCATCGCGTATTAAACCTGCAAGTGAGCTTTCTTTGCTAATGTTACAACTAGCTTTTTCATCAATGTCAATAGGAATTTTGAAACGTGAATGTGCAGTACGTCCCCCTGGAAGAATAGAAGTAGCAATACCAAAAGTGCAAAGCTATATATCCCATAGATCGTACCGTTGCTAATAAAGCACGGTATAAAAAAGTTTTCCTTGTTCCTCCTGGACCATCCATGAAAAAGGCACCCGCTTTGTTTGAAAATATCCTTTCAAACACTGTGCAACAGCGTGTAACACATACTCTAGCCAAACTTGATACTTCAGCAAAGTAACTTAAACAAAAAATGAAAAAAAGAAACACGTAATGAGCAACAGCTCCTGTAACACATACTCTAAGCCAAACTTGATACTTCAGTTTGCATATTTCTTCTTAGTTGCGGATGACATAAAATCAAAAGAAAGTAATTCAACACAACAACAATCATTCCAAAAGAAAAAGAAAGGAGAGTGTGCTAATAAATTATACAATATGGATAATTGAACAGAGAGACATGAGGATAAAGCACAGAGCAAATGGATCCTATTGATAAATAACAAGATGACTTTAAAAACACTTGAAGAGGCAGATGTGAAGAACCAATACTCATAACTTGCAATAGTCGTTTATTTCAATAATCTGTGACTATTCGTTATTTTAAAAAGTAAAAATGGACAACACATTTGTGATGTATCTATGTGCATTTTTTGTTAGGTCTTTGGCTTTATGTTAAATGGTGGAAACAAAGAAAATAATAAGCAACATTTAGAATATCAAAAGCCAGCAAAATTTTGGACTGGCCACCCCATTCGCCGAGATGTGCAACTAAGGGCAGCTAAAAAAAAGCCATATACTCATAATTTTTTAAGCAAAACAACATCAGATCAATGAAACAATCTTCACTTATAAACTGGCTAGACTAATAGTTGCCAACTTGCTAGGGCAACTTGCACATAAAAGTCCAATCAAATATTTCTTCTACTGTCTGGAGTTCTGCCCCATTAAAATTTTTCATTTGCCTAATTCACATTTCAGTTGCATTAACATATAGAAAGATCAAGCATATCCAAATAGACTAAGATGAATCTCTATGTTGAACTTCTTTTTCTATATGCAGTTAAGGCTCAATACTAACTAGGCTTGTTCTAGTTTTTTAGTAAATCAAAGAAATAATGTTATTCCCCAAAACAACTTTCAAGTTATCAAAACCAGCATCCATGACGAATTGACCTGTGGCCACCCATAACTCTAACCTCCATCAACAACTATGACAAAAATTAATTTAGGCTGCATGTTGTAATCTCAAGAGTGACATTCACACTTTTTATAATCTCCTTCATAGTAGAAGGATGCAATGTAGTATAACACAACTAAAATTTGGACCTATTTTCCCAATAAAGTAAACTCTTTTCTCCCTTAGAATTCCTACTTAATGAATAAGTTGCTTGCTTTCCTTGTGTATTCATCCCTTACCTTTTAACATTGAACATTGTTGTGTCCCTTTTTGTATACTTCTTATTCTTCCCTTAGAATGATCGTCCATCTTTCATGCGTTTTTTTAATAATGAACTGTAGCATACACCATGTATATCAGAGAATTCCTCCTATGTGGTGCAGTAAAATTCTTATTTACTCATAAAAAGGGTGTATTTTTTAAATCATATGGCATATCAAAGAGGAGTATTCAATTTGGGGTAGATGGTCTACCAAAAGTTTTGAACTCCGAATTGCAAGCCCAGAAAATTGTTGGCACGACTATGTGATGCAAGAGAAAAACTTTTCATCTATAATTTGGCATAATATTGAGCAATTCTAAAACTTGGAATGGTTACACAGAAGGCTCACAGAGTAATAGAGCATTGTCCTACCAGTTACATTCTAGAGGCTTTCCCTATTTACTGTATAGTTGAAAATTGTCTAAGAAACTTATCAGGCGCGGATCTAATGTATCACTTATGGGTTAATTTAAGCCCAACAGCTCCGGCTCGAACACTGTATTAGTATTTGTTTAAAAAGCCACTAAATAAATATAAATAATAAATCTTAAACACAGTAAATCAAATCCTGAATCCCCAAATTGACCACTCAATTTAGCCGGAATTATAAGCTATTTGGATGTCGGATAATATGAATTTTCTATATTGACGTAACCAATTGCATACCATAAATCAACAGTAAACCCAAGAGCGAAACCCCAAATGACCCATTAACAAAGTCGCCGATTTTCAAGGCAAATAGAAAAACAGGGAAGCAGAAGACACGCTAACTTTACAGAAGACTATTCCGATGATGACTTACTCTGTACTAATTGGGGCTGTTCTAGTTTTTTAGTAAATCAAAGAAATAATTTTATTCCCCAAAATAACTTTCAAGTTATCAAAACCACCATCAATGGCGAATCAGCCCGTGGCCAGCCATAACTGTCACAACCATCTGGTTCTTGCATATGGCGCCAAAGTAAGCCATAAACTAATTTTGAGGAGAAAAATATATTAGTTCCTTAGTAGCATCTTTGGAAAAAACACCCATAGTCTTTAATTGATCCTTGAACTCTTTTTCATAGGTGCTCCAAGCATTCCATCATATTAACTTTTTCATCTCTGTACCCCTTTAGTACAAAATCAGAAGACGGAAAATCGAAGTAATACAGCATGAACTGAACTCACCAAGAGATAAAACGGAAATCAGCAACAACGAGAAAGTCGAAGAATCACCGCGAAAATAGAGAGAGAGATGAAAGAGAGTGCGAGTTGAATGAAGCTTTCAGTAGAAAAAACCTAAAACTTTCGAGTGTTCACCGTTTACCCAAAATCCAATGTAGCATGCGGTCGTCTCTCGGGCATCTCACCCAGCAGACGCAGGGAATCCTTTGATGTTAATCTTTTCCTCAAAGACAATCATACCCCCGATAAGGCTAGGCTAATGACAATTATACCCTCAATATGACCTGGTGCTTATTCGCCCTTATTGATAGAGAGAATATATATATACGGAAAAGGGGAAAAGTATTCCATTTCATATAATTCACGGGAAATTTTAGCCATTTTTAATTTTTTTATGATAATTTAATTTACACTTTTTTTTGGTTAAATAGAGATTTTACTAATTAGGAACAAGATACAAAATGGAGGGGGACATGGACCTTACCTCCCAAAAGAAAGTACATGTACTTATGGTCATCTTAAAGTGCTAACTATAAGTACCTAAGTAGTAGTAAGAGGTTAGACCTATGGTAATGCGACGATTGCCCATTTTATAATAGACAGTCGTATGTACAAATTTACTTAGGTCAGCTTTACAAAAAAGTACATTTGTTCCTATTGTGACTAGTTTGATATGAGATTTGATCTCTCCTATGTACCTCTGAAACATATGAAATGCTGCTAGAATATTGCAAAAAATATCAAAAGAGCGCGAGTTATCTTCAAATTTGCTTTGACTCTTGTAACAGTGAAAGCTAAGTTGAAGATATCCATCCATGTGACTGCTGAGTATTGACTGTTAGGACTACAATTGTAGTGCTTGTAGTTACTGATGCTGGTGGTTGATTGGAGTAGGTGGTGTTGCTGAGTTACTACTGTTATGTGCTATCTGTTGGACCTGTTTCTCTGTGATGATGTTGCCGCTGATGTTGATGGTAGATTGGTGCATTTGTAGTGCCTGCAATTTGTATGCCCTTTTATGGTTGTTGGTTTCTTTGTATTATGTCAATGATGTTTCCTGATGTGTGAGTGCATCTGATGAATTCTGTGCTGTTGGCTGGTCCTCTTCAAGGCTGATGGTGCTGCTGTTAAGTCTGTTCTGTGCTGGAGATTGAGCTTGCTGGTGAGTGATGTCCAGCTGCTGATTATGCCTTCCTGTGTGTTGCTTCCTGCTGAGTTCTGCTGCTTGTTTCCTTGCACAGTGTGTTTTATTTGTGTTGCTGCTGTCTTGACTCAAACTGTTGCTGTTTTTGCTGGTCAGTTTGGTTATTATGCATGAAATGCTGCCACTGGTGTTCCTGAGGTTTCTGCTGCTGTTGTATCTGCTGTGTTGGTTTAAGAGAAGTAGTTGTGCTATTATATGTTGCTGTTGGACTGGAGATTGGTAGGGTGTGGTGCTGCTGTTTCTTTTGTTTTTTCTATTGATGTTGCTTTTGTTTTTGGTGCAAGAATGATTGGAGTGCTTGTGCTTGTGAGGATTATGATTTTTGATGTTCCAGTGGAGAGAGTTGTGAGGGTAGAAACATGATAATTAATGTAGTTGCATTAGATTGAGCACTCGAGGTGCTGATACCACACAATGCAACTGTGCCAATAATCTGTTCCTATGTGGGCAGCTGCTTCTAAGAGGATTATTGTTTCTATGAGTTTGCTGACAGTGTTGTTTGATGATGTATGCTTGATTGTGTTGGAAGATTGAGATGTTTGTGATGTTTTTCTTTGAGTTTGTTGATGAGGGTCTTGGGGTTCTTGCTGCTGGTTGTGCTGTGACTTTTCTACCTTTCTGAAGCCTGCTGGAACTTGGAACTTAGTCTGTCACTGATGCTGTCACTGATGCTGCTTTCTTTTGCGTTGTTGTTGTCCTTGGGTTTCTGCTGGAGGGAACACCTCTGCTGTGTTTGTATCTTTTTATCCCTTGCTGAAGTTGTGCAAATCTTGCCATACCATGTTTCATGAAGTTGCTGCTGATGAAAAAAATTAGTTGCTGCTTGGGTTGCATCCTTTGTCTTTTATTGATGCTGCTGGTTTCACTGGAAGCATTTTTTGCTACCTCTGATGTTCCTGGTCTCAGTTAGCTGCTCCTGTTATCTTTTAATGTCAATTCTTTTGTAATATCCCTGCAATATTTGCTGAGGTTGCTGCAGTTAAGCATTATGTGTGTTGAATGCTACTCTTGCAATCCCATCTCTGATGCTGCTGGCCTCAATTGACTGCTCGGTTTACTAACTTCTGTTGTCTATGCTTCTGCAATGTGCCAGGGTTATGCTCTGTGAGGGGGGAATTTCATTTCCTTTTCTGCAGTCCATCTCCTCCAAGGCTGAAAGGTTCTCCACCTTTTGTATCTTCTTTGTCTTTTGGTTCAGCTGTGAAGTCCTTGCCATAACCTGATTAGTGGTGTTGCTTCTTGTTTGTTGCTTGAGTTCTGTCCTTTGTTTTTTATTGGTGCTGCTGCTCTCTTTGGAGGCATTCTTGTTGTCAATGGTACAACTGATCATGAGTGTCTGCTCAGGTTGCAGTCTTTTACTGTCAATGTTTCTATAAATTCCCTGCAACACTGGCTAGATGATTGTGAAAAAATGGTGAAGTTGCTGCAGTTGGGAATTCTGTGAGTTTGTGATGAGCTGATTTTTGTTTGATACTATGATTATGCTTTGTGGAAGAGGGAGTCCTTTTGTTGACTCAGCAATCCGGTCCCTGATGCTGCTGGTCTCAGTTGATTGTTCAGTCCCTGATGCTGCAATCCAGTCCTTTTGCTTGCTTCTGCAATCATCCTGCAAAGCAAGCCAAAGAGTTTTGAAAGAAGTGTTCTGTGGAAGGAGCATTCCTTTTGTCATTTCTGCATTCCAGTCCTCCTGCAAAACTAAAACATTTATTTCATGGAAACAAGGGGATGATTCCAGCCTGTTCTTCATCCAACCTGCATATAGAAGCCAACTATGATTGTTAGAAAATATTGGAAATGTGATCATTTTCTGATGTTATTCCAGGTTTTTATCCTTCTTTGATCTTTTTTGTGATCTTTGTTGAGTTTCCTGTCCTGAAATGCACTGACATAGTATGCAACTTGTCATTTTGCTATTTTCACTCTTAAGTAAGGGCATTGTGATTTATCAGCATTCAAAATTCTTCTACCAACTGAGTCAAGTTGGCAGAAGTGTTGGCACTCTATTCTTCCCACTTCCAGTGCATAATTTGCGAGGTGATCAGCTAGCTTGTTCCCTTCCCTATAAATGTGAGTTCCTATTAGTGTGAGGGATTCCTTTAGTTGGAGAATTTCTCCCACTTGATCAACTATGCACCAGGGTGATTTCCAGTTGCCATTTATGATATTGTTTAGTAACATGGAATCTGTTTGTAGCCATATGTGAGAGAGACCTTGTGTTTTGCAGTATCTTAGAGCTTCATTGATGGCTGTGGCTTCTGCTACTGTATTTGTTCCTTCTGTGATTTCTGTGCCTAGTGCATATATTAACTCCCCTGTTTCATTTCTCACACAGTATCCTATTGAGCTTCTTCCAGGATTTCCTTTTGATGCTCCATCAGTGTTGACCTTTACCCATCCAGGCCTGGGGAATTCCCACAAGACTTTACTGAAGTTTATTCTTGGGGTGTAGTTTTCCAACATGTGTAGGAGGTCGTACCATTTGTGAGGGGCATTGATTCCTGGTTTTCTGGTTTTGACTAGTGCTTGTAGTGTTGTGGAGATTTGGTATATGACTCTGCCAGTTGTGATTGATTCTCCATGCTTGAAACTATTTCTTATTTTCCAGAGCTCCCATATAATGCAAGAGCTGCAGCACTAGTTTGATTCTGTTGACTGCTTGTGATGTCCAACATTTTGTTATTGCTTGCTGGAAGGTTAATACATCAATTGCTATTCCTGCTCTTTGTAGAAAATATTTCCATACCTTGGTGGCAGTGGTGGAGGTGAAGAAGAGGTGTACCATGGTTTCCTCCTTTGGTTCAGTGTAGCACCAGCATCTTGAAGGCAGATGATAGCCCCATCTTTTCAAAAGGTAATCTAATGACAATTTTGCCCTCCAGACTCTCCACATGAAGAAGGCAATCTTGAAAGGAAGCCCTTTAATCCCGATCATGCTGTAAGCTCCGTTTGGTTCTTCTCTTCTTCTGAGGTATTCCCAAGCAGTTTTGACTGTGAATTGACCTTGATTTTGTAGCATCCAAAACGGGATGTCTGGAGTGTCTCCCACGTTTGGAGGCTGATGCAAATAAATTTGATCAAGTGTTGTCAATGCCATCTATGAACAAGACAAGAAAAGGCGTTGGTTAGCCTTGGAGAAGATCCAAGCGTCCATAAATCTTGCTATGGACGAATCTTATGTTGAAGATGTATATTTGTGTTTATGTTGTATTATTATGTAGTTATTGAAGACATTAATTCTTATTTGTTTGGTCCTGCGTGACTATTCTTTAAATTAGCCAAATTGTGGCCTTTTTGTTAATTAGTTGTTTCCTAGTTGATTTAGGTTAACTAGTTATTCTTTTCCTAGTTGATTTAGGTTAAGGCTCATTCTATATAAGCCTAAACACTTCATTATTTTAAAACCTTTTGACATTATTATCAATAAAAAAACCGGCAGCACATTGCTCCCAAAATCGTGTGAATTAACTTGTCCAATTTTGGTGTGATTCAAAATTGAACTTGTTCCTTTTTTGATCGAACAGTTTGCAAGACCATTGTTGTCTTGAGGGTTGTTCGTA
>MCJB01052009.1:0-25497 GCA_002018475.1 Nicotiana obtusifolia
GCTTGGTTCGCCTACCCCGACCGGTATCAACGCTTCGGTGCCATATACTAGGGAAAACGGGGTGGCCCCGGTGCTAGTTATTTCGGTTGTTCGGTATGCCCATAAGACTTCGGGTAGCATTTCCCTCCATTTTCCTTTAGCATCGACCAGCCTTTTCTTCAGGTTTTGGATTATGGTTTTGTTGGTCGATTCTGCTTGGTCATTGCCACTGGGGTGATATGGGGTTGACAATATCCTCTTGATTTTATTGTCTTTGAAGAACTTGGTTATTTTGCTGCCTACGAATTGTTTTCCGTTGTCGCATATGATTTCTGAAGGCATCCCCAATCGGCAGAAAATATGGTCCCATATGAAGTCAATTACCTCTTTTTCTCTGACCTTCTCGTAAGCCTGTGCTTCCACCCACTTAGAAATATAGTCAGTCATAAAAAGGATAAATTGAGCTTTACCTAGTGCTCGAGGGAAGGGCCCTACAATGTCCATCCCCCACTTCATAAACGGCCATGGCGATATGACTGAATGTAATGTTTCTGCAGGCTGGTGGATGATCGGTGCATGCCTTTGACACCCGCTGCATCTGCATACAAATTCTTTCGCATCTTTCTCCATGTCGTTCCAGTAGTAACCGGCCCGAATTACCTTTCGTACCAATGAGTCAGAGACGGAGTGATTGCCACAAGCTCCTTCGTGTATTCCTTTCAAAATATATTCAGTGTCTCCCGGTCCGAGACATATAGCTAGAGGTCCTTCGAAGGTCCTTCTGTACAAGGTTCCATTATCAGCCAGACAAAAACGGGCCGCCTTCGTGCGAAGCGCTCTCGATTCTTTGGGATCAGACGGCAGTTTACCAGAGCTGAGATATCCTATGTACTTATTCCTCCAATCCCAAGTCAAGCTCGTTGAAATGACCTCGGCATGACCTTCCTCCACCACCGACCTTAACAATTGCACGACTTTTTCAGAGTCAACTTCTTCGTCTTCGACCGATGAGCCTAAGTTGGCGAGAGCATCGGCTTCGCTGTTTTGTTCATGAGGTATGTGCTGTAGGGTCCACTCCTTAAACCTGTGTAACGTGACTTGAAGTTTATCCACATACCTTTACATATGCCCTTCCCTGATTTCGAACGTTCCATTCACTTGGTTGACAACAAGGAGGGAGTCGCATTTGGCCTCGACGATCTCTGCTCCAAGGTTCTTGGCCAACTCTAGACCTGCGATTATAGCCTCATATTCGGCCTCATTGTTAGTCAATTTTATAGTCTTAATGGATTGTCTAATTGTGTTTCCGGTCGGAGGCTTGAGCACGATGCCAAGCCCTGACCCTTTCGAATTTGAGGCATCGTCTGTGAACAGAGTCCACACTCCCGAGGGAGTCCCCGATTTAATCATAAGCTCTTTCTTGACTTCGGGGATGAGCGACAGCGTGAAGTCGGCAACAAAATCGGCTAGCACCTGAGGTTTTATCGAGGTCCGAGGTCGATATTCGATATTGTACCCGCTGACCTCGATGGACCATTTGGCCAGTCGGCCCGATAACTCGGGTTTATGCATAACATTTTTAAGGGGGTAGGTCGTCACCACGCATATTGGGTGACATTGAAAGTATGGTTTTAATTTTCTAGACGCACTCAGTAAGGCGAGTGCTAGTTTTTCTAAGTGTGGGTACCTGGTCTCGGCTTCTCCTAATGTCCTACTAACGTAGTAAATAGGAAATTGCGTACCTTGTTCTTTCCGGACAAGGACCCCGCTCACTGCTATTTCCGATACAGCAAGATAAAGATATAACTGTTCACCTGTCTTTGGTGTATGCAGCAAAGGCGGGCTGGAGAGGTACCTTTTTAGCTCATCCAATGCGTGCTGGCATTCCGGTCCCTATGAGAACTCGTTCTTCTTTTTTAGTAAATTGAAGAATCGATGGCTCCTGTCTGACGATCTCGATATAAATCGGCCCAAAGCTGCAATCCGGCCTGTCAATTTCTGCACGGCCTTGACGTTGTCGACGACCGTTATGTCCTCGATGGCCTTAATTTTGTCCGGGTTGATTTCTATTCCCCGGTTGGAGACCATAAACCCAAGGAACTTTCCAGAGCCCACTCCGAATGCACATTTTTCTGGATTCAATTTCATGTTGTATTTCTTCAGAACATCGAACGTTTCCTGCAAATGACTTAAATGGTCCTCTGCTCGCAGGGACTTAACCAGCATGTCATCGATATAAACTTCCATCATTTTACCTACCTGTTTTTCAAACATTTTATTTACTAGGCGTTGATATGTTGCTCCTGCATTCTTAAGCCCGAATGGCATCACATTATAGCAATAAGTGCCATACTTAGTGATGAAGGATGTTTTTTCTTGGTCATCCTTATCCATTTGTATCTGGTTGTACCCAGAATAGGCGTCGAGAAAACTAAGAGTCTCGTGGCCAGCAGTAGCGTCGATCATGCGATCGATGTTGGGCAAGGGGAAGGAGTCTTTGGGGCATGCTTTATTTAGGTCCTTATAATCTATACACATTCTAAGTTTGTTTCCCTTCTTAGGGACTACAACTACATTAGCTTACCATTCAGGGTACTTAACCTCTCGAATGGATCCTATGTTTAAGAGCTTAGTTACCTCGTCCTTGATGAAGGCCTATTTGACTTCGGACTGAGGTCTTCTTTTTTGCTTGACCGGCCGGAACTTCGGGTCAACACTCAGCTTGTGTGTCGCAATTTTCGGTGGTATGCCTGTCATGTCTAAATGGGACCAAGCAAAGGAATTTTCATTAGCTGAAAGAAAAGTAAGTAATTTGGACCTGAGCTAGAGGTTTAAACCCGAGCCCAGATATACCTTTCTGTCGGGTGCGTCGCTGCGGATCGAGACTTGTTCGAGCTCCTCGACCGTCGATTTGGTTGCGTCGGACTCATCCGGAGTAACAAACGATTGGGGTATCCCATATCTATCTTCGTCAGGCCGATCTTGCTCACCCTCATCTGTTGAAGGCGGCTTTTCTAAATGCTATTTAGTCTTCTGTTGAGGAACGGTAGATTTCGGTGCCGCTTCCTCTACCGCGAACATTTCCCTTGCCGCATGTTGTTCCCCGTAGACGGTGATGACTCCCTCGGCCGATGGAAACTTCAACATTTGATGCAGGGTCGACGGTACGGCTTTGATATCATGTATCCGAGGTCTACCGAGCAAGGTGTTATATCTCATGTCGCCTTCGATTATGCAAAATTTTGTTGCCCTGATAGTTCCAGCGATATCCACCATCAGTGTTATCTCTCCTTTGGTTGTTTTTGAGGCCATGTTGAAACCGTTGAGGACTCGGACCTCGGAGATGATCTGGTTTGAGGGACCGAGTTGCTCAACGACCCAAGATCAAATTATGTTGGCTGAACTCCCGGGATCGATAAGTACGCGCTTCACTCGAGTATCATGTATTAACATCGATATCACCAGTGCATCGTTGTGAGGTTATGTAAGACCTTCGATATCCTTGTCACTAAAATACAAAGTTCCTTCTGTTGCGTAATCCCGAGTACGTTTTTCTCGGGTAATGGATATTTTGGTACGTTTCAGCATCGGTACTTGAGGCGTATCTGCTCCCCCGATTATCATGTTGATTGTATGTTTTGGCTCTTCTTGATTTGCTGACCTGCCCCTATTTTCGTGGTGATTTTTTGCTCGATCGCTCAGAAATTCCAGAAGATGCCCGTTTTCGAGCAATCGGGCTACTTCTTCTCACAACTGTCGGCAATCCTCCGTTCTATGCCCGTGAGTGCTATGATATTTGTATATAAGGTTGGAGTCCCTCTTGGTGGGATCTGTTTGTAACGGCCTTGGCCATCTGGTGTCCTTGATGCGACCGATTGCTGAAACTAGAGTTGCCGAATCGACATTAAAATTATATTCGGACAATCGAGGCGCTTCTTGGCGGTTGCTGGTTTTCTCGAAGTTGTTTTTTGGCAACGGCCTCCTGTTCCTTTGATTGGGATCGTACCTGTTTTCCTGTTTCGGGGATTTATGCCCCCTTGGCACAATCCTTCGATCTTCTGGGTATGGCCGGTGTCTGTCTCGATTCGAATTCGGCTCTCGATAGTTATCCCTTAGAGGTCGATCGAAAGCTCTAATGGGATAAGAAGAGCCCGATGAAGCCCCGACCTGGTCGTCTTCTACCCTGATATTCGACTGGTATCGGTTGTGGATGTCTGCCCAGGTGACGGCCGGGTACTCAATCAAGCTCTGTTTGAGTTGTCGAGATGCCGCAGAACTTTGGATATTCAGCCCTTGGGTGAAGGCTTGCACGGCCCAGTCATCTGTAACCGGTGGCAGGTCCATTCGCTCCATTTGGAACCGAGACACGAACTCTCTTAATGTTTCGTTGTCTCGTTGTCTGACTTTGAATAAATCTGATTTCCTCGTCTCAACCTTGATGGCGCCTGCATAGGCTTTGACGAAGGTATCAGCGAGCATGGCAAAAGAGTCGATGGAATTCGGTGGTAAGTTGTGATACCATGTCATTGCCCCCTTGGATAGGGTTTCTCCAAATTTTTTCAGGAGGACGGACTCGATTTCATCGTCCTCGAGGTCGTTCCCCTTTATAGCACAGGTGTAAGCTGTCACGTGCTCATTTGGATCCGAAGTTCCGTTATATTTAGGAACTTCGGGCATGCGGAACTTCTTCGGAATCGGTTTTGGAGCGGCGCTGGACGGGAACGACTTTTGCACAAACTTTTTAGCATCCAAACCTTTCAACACTGGAGGTGCTCCTGGTATCTGGTCTATCCTCGAATTATACGTTTCGACCTTCTTGTCGTTAGCTTCGATTCTTTTTTCACCCGTTTCGACCCGCTTAGTCAACTCCTCGAGCATTTTGATAATCTCGGAGTTGGTTCCTGAAGTGTTCTCATCCGGTTACGCTGCGATCCGGTCATTTTGTTCGACTACCACCTGAGGAGGAACGGCTTCGGCTCCGCCCGGGTTCTGACTGCGGCTTTGTAATTGGGCTATCGCTGCTTGCTGAGCTAGCAACATATCGAATATTACTTTGAGGCTAATTTCGTTTTCTCCACTATGTTGAATCCCTGAGTGGTTTTCTCCCCGAACGCTGTGTGACAGGCCGGGGGTCTGATCAGCGTCGATTGCCATTTGGGAGTTGGCGTCAATTGGGACCTCATTTTCGGGCGCAACGTTGTTTTCGCCTTGGTGGTTGACTTGTTATTGTTGGGGAGTGAGTGTGACATGATTAGGCTGTCATCTGAAAAACAAAAATTTCTGCAAAGAGCAAGCGTAAAATAGTGCGTGAAAGAGAATTGTACCAAAAAATTCACTAATATCCTCAGCCCCACGGTGGGCGCCAAACTGTTTACCCTTAAATCCGAGTAACAATTGAATTTATTCGTAGTGCTAAGGATGTGTGAATCAATTATACAATGTAAAATATAATGCAAATAACTGGAATATAATAGATAAAAGAAATAACCAAACCAATGTGATTGAATATTCAGTGAAGAAGTATGACAAAGAAGACAAAGCTTGATGAACAGTAGCCGTATTTAGTATTTTCTATTGATATGAGTTATTCTTTACAATGAAGGTAGACACCCTTCTTATAGGTAAAAGAAAGACTCCTTAATTGGTAAAACTCTAATTACAAGATAAAATCCCTTTAATTATGGGATGGGATATCCCTAAAATAGTGGCCTAACATTTATGACGGTTGAGATATCTACTCCCGCCGAAATATCAGGAATGCACGAAACATCCGCTCGAAACTGATCTTTATCACGAGATACGCTTTCATCGGCCAATGTCGGTCACCCCGTTTCGGTTGCTCCAATTTCGTGCTCGACTTGCCGACTTCGAATCGAGGCAACTCGGTCTTGCGCTGTATCCGGGCTCGACTTACCTCGAGCAGCCGGTCGTATTTGACCCAATACACTAGTTTATCCTTAAAAATATTTTCTAATTCACAAAATACTTTTCCCAAAATAAATTTTCTAACTTTCTCTTCATTCCATATTCGTTGTTAATTCTTTTCTTTACAATGAAATTTTTTAAGTTAAAATCTTTGAAAAAAATTCAAGGGTATCCTAGTCATTTTAAGAAAAGAATGGCTTATCAATACTCTTTTATCAATCACATCAACTGCTTATTATCAGTTTCAGCACTTCTATCCAAACACATATATGCTTATTTTAAAAATCAGTTTCAACACTTAAAAATATTTTTCAGCACTTCAAACTTATTAGTTATTTACAATCAGCTAATCCAAACGAGCTCTAAGTAATAAGTAAAAATTTGTAAATTGAAAAATAAGAGTGATAGCCTGCTACAACATGTTAAAATAGCAAATAAATACTAATAATTGTCAATAATCAATACATATAAGCTAAATCCAAATATATTTTTATGCCAAAATATTTGCTTAATGTAAAGGGCAATCACATGTCAAATTGATTGCTGTCAATCCCGCCACACCTATAGTAACACATAGATAAGAGTAATTAAAAACAAAAATCGTTAATATAATTAATTCTCCCGTAACAACTCCGATATTATTAGTTAGCGAATAATAAACCATCCATTTTTGTTGCAGGTTTATGAATCCGTTAACATATGGTGACTATCCAGAAAATATGCGTAGACTCGTGGGAAGTCGTTTACCAAATTTCACTGCGGAGGAAGCTGAACTGGTGAAGGGTTCCTTTGATTTCTTGGGACTAAATTACTATACTTCAACTTATGCACTCAATAAAATTACTTCCGTTAATAATAATTTGAATCCTCGTTATTCAACTGATTCGCAAGTCACTCAAACACGTAAGTATAATATAAACTCTTCAAAAGCAAATCAAATCTTTCTACTCTTAGGGTCCCATGCATATTTATTAAGTATTTATTTTTATTTCTCTTTTGCAGCATTAAGAAATGGCAAATTCATTGGTGAACCGGTATGTCTTTTGTTTTTTTTAAAGATCACTTTTAGCCCACCGCCGAAAATATTTATATTTGATAGCCGTAAAATTATATGAAATTTGTATATTTTTGTATATAACATACAGAAGTGCATATATATTAATTTTTTTCGATTATTATTTTGGGAGCGACTATACAATATAATTTTTTCATAAGTTTACTTGGGAAATATACTTTTTTCTTTTTTGTTTTGTTAGGGCACCTAATTTCTACTAATGCATTTATTTGTTTTTTCATTTTGTCCTAGACGGGCTCAAGTGATATTTTTGTTGTCCCAAGAGGTCTACATAGTCTTCTCATCTATGCGAAGGAAAAATACAATAATCCAATAATTTATATTACGGAAAATGGTACTTAATCAGCTGTCTTTAGTTGTATTACATCTTGTATTTTTACCTTGTTTGTTCTGCTTCTAATGTTTTGGCCTCTTATATGATATTAGGTATGAGTGATATCAATAGTAAAGCTGTTGAATCAGGAGTCAATGACATCCAAAGGGTTAATTTCCACCGTCGTCATCTCTTGGCTCTCAATCATGCCCTCAAGTGAGTATCTCCACTTCTTATTAAGAAAAGAATAGACATTTGGAATTAATTAGAACAACGTATCTAAATAACTTACAAGGGGAACGTCAAAAGTTACTTATCAACAAACATTGTAACTGAGAAATTAATTAGGAGATGTTTTGTATGGAATTACTGCATAACTGGTAAAATAAAGGAAATATAAAAAAAATGTCATATATAGTACTCTCTTTTTTCCAATTTAGATGACATATTTCGCTTATCAAGAGTCAATTTGACTAAACTTTAAAGCTAAGTTAAATTAGTTCAACTTAGTATTTTAAAATTAAAATTTAGATTCAAAAATTACACGAAAATTATTACAAGTTGTACTTTTTCTCATGTTTATGATAAAATATTGGTCAAACTTTACACATTTTAACTTTTGATAAGCGAAATATACTATCTAAATTGAAACGGATGAAGTATAAAAGATAATCGAACAGACCTCGAAATACTCGTAATTATGATAAATCTTGCAAATATATTGGAAAGTACAAATCTTTTTTTTTTTTTTTTGTTCTTCTTTTTTTCAACAGTATACTTTGCTGTTTCGATTTTTCTCCTCATACTTCTTTTTTCTTCCTAATGTTAGGGATGGAGTGAACGTTAAGGGTTATTTAGCTTGGTCGATTTTGGATAATTTTGAGTGGGCTTCAGGATATACTCAGAGATTTGGACTTAACTACATTGATTTTGAGAATAATCTAAAGAGATATCCCAAACGTTCTGCTCTTTGGTTCAAACAATTTCTTCTCAAGTAGACGAATTTGGAGCTATTGCGTCCTTTTTGTTAGTTTCATCATGACAATATCTTATACATTTCTTTTGTACGTGCTGCATTGCACGCAGTCCTGTCAATAATTAAATGTTTGTATGTAAAAACAATTATATGTGTATCTCCTGCACCGTAGTAACTCTTGGTTGCTTAATTCTAACTACTTTATTTTGGTCCTCCATTTCATCTTCTATTATTTTACTTTGGTCCTGAAACATTCATATTACAAGTAAATTACACGAATATGATATCTTAATGACACATATGTGTTCGGAAAAATAAGCACTAAACTTTAATGCCTGACAAAGGTAGCAGCGTACGGAGCGATATTCCGTCTAAATCTTTCTCAATCTATTCGAACTAAAAGGAGACCTAAACACAAGCACAAAATATGTTATGGCAGCACAATAACATCAGCAATAGAAGTATGGAAGTCAAAATAGTCAAATGCAAGACACCAAATTTTTATGCGATAATACTTTTTCAATGTGAAAAGTAAAGCTATAGGACGAAAGCTTCACTAAACCAACAAAAGAGATACAAAAATTCTCCAGAATGACCACAATATGAATGTCAAACAAGAAGCAACGATATGAACAAGAACAACAATAAGTCAATTGAAGAAAATAGAGAAATCACCCAAATGCAGCTACAATTTACTGTTTGAAATTTGAAGTTGCACTCATCCAAATTTAATTTTCACCGTTTAAATCAAATACCATGACTTACAAACACTCAGTTCAAATTTCAGACTAATCTAACAAATAATGAGACGGAAAATGTAATTTAAGTTTGTTGGTTGGAGTAAAAAACTGCAGCAAAGAAAGAACGTTTTTCTTGATGGAAAAGAAAACCCTACACATGTAAAAGAAAGAAAAAAAAGTCAAAAGAAAAAGACAAAAGCAATGAAAAATAGACAAAGAGAAAAAGCAAAGTCATATGTTTGTCTGCTGAGGAGAAAAGATAGTAAGAAATAGATTGTCAGGCGGAAAAATTGATCTTTGAATTCCTTTCCTATAATTTAAGTATTACGGAACATATCAATGAGTTTAATAAAATATTAGCTCAGTTGAGTTCTATTGACATATCATTTGATGATGAAGTATAGTAACTGCAGTTAGCAGTTCATTAGAAAATATCAAACTCAAATTGGATGATATTAGAGACTTGGTTCTAAGTAAAGATATTCGCCGAAGAGAATCAAGTGATTCCCCAGAATCTGCTTTGAATATCGAAAGTAGGGGGAGAAGTAGCAAAGAGGACAAAGTCATGGACGTAGTCAATTAAAGTCAAGGAGAGAAGGACAATCTAAGAATCAGAAAGACATTACTTGTTCGAATTGCGATAAAAAGAATCATTACAATAATCAATATAGAGAACCAAAAAAGAAAAAGAACATTCAATACAAGGATGATAATTCAACAAATGTAATTGTTGAACAAGTTGGTGATGCATTAATTTATTGTGCAGACAGTCCAGTTGAATCTTGAATTCTAGACTCAGCTGTATCTTTTCACTCTACCTCATGCAAAGAATTATTGCATAACTATGTTGCTAATTTTTTTTGATAGGTTTATCTAGCAGATAACGAACCTTTGGATATTGTTGGATGATATAAAGTCCATATAAAGACTTCACAAAGGATGCTATGAAAATATAAAGTGTCCGACATATTCCTGGCCTCAAGAAATAGCTAATATCTATGGGTCAGATTGACAATGAAGTATGCATAACAGCATTCGGTAATGAATCATGGAAGATAACCAAAGAAAATTTAGTTGTGGCACGAGACTCCAAGAAAGGAACATTATATGTAACTTCTATACAGAGAGATACGATAGCAGTTTGATAATGATCGCGACACATCATTGTGGAATTGGAGTATTGGGCATATGAGTGAGAAGGGAATAAAGTTATTGGCATCCAAAGAAAATTTTCCAAACCTCAAGCATGTTGAATTATATCTGTGTGAAGATTGCATTTATGGGAAACAAAAGAGATTCAGTTAATCAAAGACGGGATAGACACTAAAGAAAAAGAAGCTGGAACTAGTGCATACGGATGTGCGGGGACTAGCTCATGTAAATTCCTTTGGAGGCTCATGATATTATGTTACCTTCATTAATTATTCCACAATAAAGGTATGGGTTTGTTTTATGAAAAATAAATCTAATTTGTTCTTTACCATTAAAAGATGGAAAGCTGAAGTTGAAAATTAGATGAGCCTGAAGATAAAATGTCTAAAGTCTGACAATAGAGGAGAGTATGATAGTCAAGAGTTCAAAGTATTCTACTTTGAGAACGGGATCAGAATGATCAAGACAGTTCCTGGAACACCAGAACAAAATAGCATTGCTAAGAGGATGTTTGGCCCGACGCGATTCACATGGCAGCTTATCTCATAAACACGGACCTTTTGTACCACTGTATTTTGAAATTCCTGATGAGGTATGGACAAGAAGGAGGTAATTCTCTCACATCTAAAACTCTTTGATTGTGTTGCTTATGCATGTAAACTCTAATGATAAAGATAAGCTTGATCCTAAAAGAAAAAAATATTTCTTAATTGGCTATGATGATAATTTTGGTTATCAATTTTGGGATGATCAGAATAGAAAAAATATCATAAGATACATGAATGTCACATTCAATAAAAATGTGATGTACAAGCACAAGGTTGGAGTAAAATCAACCAGCACCAGCAAACAGACATAAGAAATAGCTGAGTTGGAAGAAATCTCAAAAAATGAAGTGGCTAGAAGGAGTAGAACTGATTGTGAAGCAGAACCAGAAGTAGAATCTGGATCAGAATCAAAATCAGAATCGGAGATAGAATAAGAAGCAGAACCAGATATGGAGTTGGAGCTAGAATCAAATTCAGGATCAGTTACTCCCTGAACCTACATTAAGGAGATCTAAAAGAGTCATTAATGCTCAAGATAGGTTATCTCCATTTCTCTACTATTTACTTCCAACTGATGTCGGAGAACCAAAATATTTTACCGAAATAATGCAGGTGATAAACTCTGATAAGTGGAAGCTAGCCATGAAAGAAGAGATGAATTCTCTTCAAAAGAATAAAACACGGACCCTTACAGAATTACTAAAAGAAAAGAAGGCATTACATAACAAGTGGGTGTACAAGTTATGTAACATTCTGTAAATTCGGACTAGGTGTGGACGTTTTAAATGAGTATTACTGTGACATATTAGACATATGAAGTCCTATCGGGAGGAGTATGAGTTGAAATAGTTATTTTGGAATCAAGACGGAGAGTGAGGTGCAAAAGATTCGATAAAATCAACTAAGTTTATAGAAGGTCTGTCTTATAGCAAGATTTAGTAAACATCTGTTGAAAATTTGGGAAAACATAAAACATAAAAGTTGCAGCGCTTTTAAATACCTTTCCAATGATATATTATGGATCCTGAACGGACCTCTTTGCAAAATGTTATACGTATTTTACTAGACAATGCACAGTCTGCGCCCTCATGTGCGCGCTCAGCTATTCCGGTGCGCGGCCGCGCACATGTGGCAGTACCACTGCCTTTGATGTGCGTTCAGGTGCACAGTTGGGCCTTCAGCTACGTGGGGGCGCACGTAAGAAGCTGTTTTATAATCCCTACCTCGTCCCCCACACCCCAAAAAGCGAAAACTTGCTCTAGAAAGGGAAGCTCTCAAGAACCTAACTTCCTCCAAGGTCCCTCCATCATCAAAGGTAAGTTCTAATGATGATTCTAAGTTGTTAATTCTACAAAACCTTATTAACATGGGTAAACCCTCCAAATCATTAGATATTCGATTGGGACATCATTGTTAAGAAAAGAAATCCTATAACGCGAATTCAAGAAGATTGAACGTCAAAAGGTAATATTTTCACCCTCTAAATGATTATAACATTGGATTCATGATTATAGACTCTAAGTTCATAAGATATGAATTGATGGGTTTGATAGAAAAGCATGAACGATTATAGGTTTGGGTTGTTGATTGTTGATTATTGATTAAGGGTGCTGTTTATCTTATGGGTGATGAAGAATGATGTTGATTATAACAATTTGAGATTTTAGAATTTATCTAGGAGAAAGACAATGGGTTGTTAGGTGTAGAAACACCATTAATAAGGGTTATGAAGCTTTATACCCGCCAAGTGCTTGATAAAATACCTAAATGACTAAAACATGAGTATTATTGCTAATATGGAATCCCTATGACTTGTATTGCTATAGATTAAAGTTGAAAGGATTGACAAACATTCTATTATGCTCAAGAGTAGGAAGTTAAGGTATGTGACGCTAACTCTCTATGTTTGGGCATGTTAATGATTCTCCCTACACTACGTTTCTTTTATGACATTACTAATTTCTTTAGAAATATAGTTAAGCCTAGTTCCTTGAATAGTTGCAGAACTTCTATTCTCTAGCTTTATAACTCGTTCGTGACTTTCATTCTGAATGTTTTGAGCTCAGTGCATAATCAATATAGACTTGGATTTGATGCCTATGAGTCTAAGTCTAAATTACTCAACAGGTCATAAACAGTTGAAGTATCAGTTTTCATAATCAGTTCATGAATACATGTCTTAATCTAGTCCTATTCAGCATTCCAGTATCATGTCACTTAGTATGATTTAGTATTTCAGCATCACGTATTGCAATGCAATTCTCAGTTCCTGAATTTAAATTCTTGAATGTTGAACACATATATTTGGGCCTGAGGCTACATTTTATGCTTTATGCATGTTTAGGCCTGGGGCCGCAGTTTATGCTTTATGCATGTTTGGGCCTGAGGCTGCAGTCTATGCTTTATGCATTTTCGGGTCTGAGGCAGCAGTTATGTATACGTATACTTGGGCCCGAGGCTACAGTTTGTGCACATATTATATTGGGCCTAAGGCCACAATTTAATATTTAGAAAAACACGTGGTTCATCATTCAGAAGAGGGAGTATTCATATCCTTACTTCCTTTGTTCAGTTCAGTTATCAGTTATTAGTTTTTATTTCAATTATCAGTTATCGGTTATTATTTCAGCTATTAATTATCAGTTCAGTTTCAGTTTCAGCTTTTATAGTTCTTTCTTTTAGTTGCTTTACATACCAGTGCATTTTAACTCTACTGACGTCCCTTTCACCCATGGCTTGCATCTCACGATGCTAGTAATGACTTACAGGTTAATGATTCAAAGCGCTAGGATTCTCTTACCAGCTATTTAGTGAGCCCCAGTTCTTTCGAGGCATTATCATTACTTTACAGTCAGTCTGTGTTTCTGTACTTCATTAGAGGCTTCATAGACAAGAGTAACTATTAGACAAAGTTGCAGGCTTTTCGTGTTAAGCAATTTTAGCTACAGATATATGTCAGACTTATGTAGTGTTTTCGCACTTTGATTTATATCATTCAGACCTTTAGTATATCAACATGTGTTAGCTTATCTTCCGCATTCAATATATTATCATATCACATATTGATTCAGCCATCCAGTTGATTCGCTCGGTCGCAAGTAGTCAGTCACCGAATACCGTGTTACGTCCAGGCCCAAGTTCGGGGCGTGACAAAGCTTGGGATCAGAGCCTAGGTTCAAGTGTCCTAAGGAGTTTATGAAGCCGTGTCTAGTGGAGTTTCCTTTATATGTATGTGTCAGCCATGCATATAAATGGTTAACTACCTAGACATTCAGGACTGTCTCATTTCTTTCTATTCTAGATCATGCCATGAAGCTTAGAGCAATAAGTAACCTTCTCTTCCTATCGAATTCCAAACGTATCAAATGCCTAAGCAACATGATGGAAAATTCAAGGTCCTAGAGAGGATGATTGCCCATTGGAGTATAATTATGGAGTACAAATTAGTAACAAATGAGAGTTGAGAGGATGTTAAAAGTGGGATGCCATGGATAGTAGCAGAGATTAGAGCATAACCTTATCAGAAAGTACAAAAGCAGTTATCATGTTCCATAGTTATCAGTTTACCTCAGTTACCAGTTATACAGTCTTTCAGTTAGCAGGTTTATTTTTATTTAGTATGCTAGTATTCAGTTATATATTTACAAGATATCCAATTTTTAGTGTATCAAAATTCTGGTGACTTATGAGTAAACAGTGATGCCTATGGGTGCTAAAAGAAAATGAAAGTAACATTGATTATAGCGAAATCTTTGCATGTTTTAGGTCTGGATTAAGACCCAAGGTGCATGAAGTGATTTATCAAATGACGGTATACTCTGAAGGACAAGTTTGTGTATGGTGGTGTATCCGTATGTGTTTTATCTCATAGAACAATTTTATTTTAATTCTTGAAAATAGAGCCACAGGTTGGATGATGATAGTTCAGATGTCAGACCCCCACAGTGTAACAGGTTAATAATTTAACCACAGGGGGCATATAGTTTTGGGCAGAAAAGGGCCTAAGGGCAAAATACCTAGGAGTCAGAATCATTGGTTTACCAACAATGTGTTTTTTTTGTACGACTCATGCATATGACTAAGAATTTATGATGTACGAAATAAGAACCAAGAGCAGCCGATATTGAATTTCAGGGAATGATTTTAAGTTGTTTAGATTTGTTCAAACCAGAACTAGAAAGTACCACGTTAGTAAGTTACTACAAGAAGCAACTATTATAGTAAGATAAAAGATATGACAGTTCCACCTTAAGTTATGTGAATAAGTGTTTACCCCGGATGTTTATAGTCTGATATGATTTTAAAGTGTATAGAAAGTTTGTGGTTAGAGATTCCAAATTTCATTTAAGATAGATGAAATTTCCCTAAGTGTGATACATGTACACAGTTAAAAAATAGATAGTATGCGACTGTAGAATAGGGTCGGATGGTGAGGGAAGTTAGAAATAACCCTATTCTTCACTTTGGTTATTCAAAGTAGAACAAGAAAACGTGATGCTAGCAGGTGTTAGTAAAAGACTAGTAAGTAAGTTTTTAGTAGATACAATGAATTAGCAATTTCAGTAGAGCTAGTAGAGGTACATTTGATTTACTTAGCTTGGTTAACTCTAATGAGTGGATAACAATTTGAAATACCGAACGCGTGTTAGAACCCAAAGATTTTAAGTTAAGCCCAAAGTATAGTGACAGTGGAAGAAGAAAAAAATCAACTAGGCAGTAAGAGAGCAAGCTACAGAAGAATAACCTTTAAGAGTTATCGAAAAGAGATTTACCCAAGGTTGACAGTGTGAGCAGAGTTAAATCATTAAAATTGTGTATGATAGTTGTGAATACATTAGCTTTTCGTTTATGTAAGTAATTTAGTTTATCCTAGTAATAACGATTGCTCAGAAGTAAGTTGGAAGATGAGTCATCATTGATGTAAAGTGCAAAGAATTGCAGAAGATAAGGAAAGTTGTTCGGATCCTAACAAAAGAGAAGGATCCGCAAGTACAAGACCTGACCTTTGGTCTAAGAGGGAGATGTGAAAATCGTCAGTAAGTCCAGATGGAGATTTGAAACCTGCATAATTAGCATAGGATATAAAAACTATACAATCATGCCCAATTACGTGTCACGAGGGTAGTGCCATTACACGAGACTCTAATCTTCAGAATACAGGTCAAAGACATATCTCACAACAATTATATAAGTGTTTTCAAGAAGTATAGATCATGACTGAGGCAGACAAGAGAACTATGGTGAAAGAAGTTCACCGCTCAGCCAAGCTAGGAGTTCGACTTTCGAACTCCGAAGATGGTGGAGTTGTTGTCCAAAACAGGACTTGTTCCTCCTTAGTAGCCAAAGTGAAGGAGAAACAGTTTGATGATCCGTACCTGTTGCAGCTGAAAGAGGGGATTCACAAGCTTAAGATGATGACTTTTGAACAAGAGGGAGATGATGGTACTTTGAGGTACTAAGACGGATTATGTGTTCCAAACATAGATGGACTTAGAGAAGGAGGATCATGTTAGAAGTCCATATTCTAGGTATTCTATCTACCCAGGTTCCCAAAGATGTATCATGCTCAAGGAGATTTATTAGTGGAACGACATGGAAAAGTACGTCGTAGACATTTTGGACAAGAGTCCGAATTATCAGCAAGTGAAAGTTGAGCAACAGAAAGCCTAGTGTTTTACCACAGAATACACATATTCTTCAGTGGAGATGGTAAATATGGACTTTATAACAGGATTATCTCGCTCATTTTGAAAGCATGATTTGATCGGTGATTGTAGATCGACTTACCAAGTCAGCTCACCTCTTGCTAGTGAAGACTATAGATTCAGTAGAGGATTATACCAAGTTGTATATCCAAGAAGTCGTCACTGTGCATGGGAATCCATTGTTCATCATTTTATTTCGTGGTGCTCAGTTTACAACAAACTTTTAGAAGTCCTTTCAGAAAGAATTAGGCACAAGTTTTTCATCCTCAAAAAGATGGCCAGGTAGAGTGCATTATTCAGACACTTGAGGATATGTCCTTGATTTGCTGGGACCAAGTTTTGTCTATCAGGCTATGGAGAAAGTTAAGTTGATTCAAGAGCATTTGCAGATGGCTCGGAGCCGCCAAAAGTCCTATTCGAACGTGTGACATAGAGACCTAGAGTTTCAAGTTGGTGGTTGGGAGTTTCTGAAAGTTTGACCTATGAAAGGTGTTATAAGATTTGGGAAGAAAGGAAAGCTTAGTCCCAGATACATCGGGCAGCATAGGATCCTACAGAGGGTCGGACAAGTAGCTTATGAGTTAGAGTTGCCACCAGAATTGGCGGATGTACACCAGCATTTCACATGTCATGTTATAACATTCAAGTTTCTAGTACTCATATACTCATGTCAGTTCAGTACTCAGATACTCATATCATTTCAATACGCAGATACTCATGTCAGTCCAGTACTCAGATATTCATGCCAACTTAGTAATCAAATATTGATATCAGTTCAGTACTCAAATATTCGTGCCAGTTCAATATTCATATATCTATGTTAGTTCAGTATTCACGTATCCATGGCAGACCAATATTCACGTATATGTTTCATGTTATGCACATTATGATGCCCTGTGAGGTTTGTGATATGCTATGATAGTTGGCAGGTGTTTAAGAAAATGTTGAAGGTAACTAACCTTATCATTTAGACCTTATATTATAATCTCCATGTCTTTCAGTATTCAGTCAGCTCAATATTCAGAATGCAGCAGTCATTCAGTTCGGTATCTCATCAGTTCAGTAATCATGTATTCATTTAGTTTAGTATGCAAGTATTCATGAAAGTTCAGTGTTCACATGTTTCCACCAGCCCCTATAAGGTCCAGAGTTAGCTGTAGTTATAGTCAGGACATACATTCGAGGATGAATGATCCCAAGGGGAAGATAATGTAACACTCCATAAATTCGGACTAGGTGTGGATGTGTTAAATGAGTATTATTATGATATCTTAGACATATGAAGTCCTATCGGGATGAGTATGGGTGGAAATACTTGATTTGGAATCAAGACGGAGAGTGAGGTGCATAAGATTCGATAAAATCGACTAAGTTTATGGAAGGTATATCTTATAGCAAGATTTAGTGAACATCTGTTGAGAATTTGGAAAAACATAAAACATGAAAGTTGTAGCCCCTTTAAATAAATTTGCAATAATATATTATGGAGCCCGAATGGACCTCTGTGCAAAAGGTTAAACGTGTTTTACTGGACAATGCACAGTCTGCGTGCTCATGTGCGCGCCAGTTGTTCCCGTGTCGGCCGCGCACATATGGCAGTGCCACTGCCTTTGATGGCGCATTCAGCTGCACGGTTGGGCCTTCAGCTGTGTGGGGGCGCACCCGGAAAGCCGTTTTATAAGCCCTACCTCGTCCCCCATATCCCAAAACACAAAAACATGCTCTAGAAAAGGAAGCTCTCAAGAACCTAGCTTCATCCAAGGTCCCTCCATCATCCAAGGTAAGTTCTAATGATGTTTCTAAGTTAATTTTAATTCTCCAACACCTTATCAACATGGGTAAACCCTCCAAATCATTAGATATTCGATTGTGACATCATTGTTGAGAAAAGAAACACTAAAACTCGAATTCAAGAGGATTGAACGTCAAAATGTAATATCTTCACCCTCGAAATGATTATAGCATTGGATTCATGATTATAGACTCTAAGTTCATGAGATATGAGTTGATGGGTTGATGATTCCATATGAGTCAAGGTATTTGATTGTTGATGATTGATTAAGGGTGTTGTTTATCTTAGGGGTCATAAAGAATGATGTTGATTATAACAATTTGAGCTTTTAGAATTTATATAGGAGCAAGAGAATGGGTTGTTAGGTGTAAAAATACCATTAATAAGGGTTATGAAACTTTGAATTCACCAAGTGTTTGATAAAATACCTAAGTGACCAAAACATGAGTATTATTGCTAATATGGAATCCTTTGACTTGTGTTGCTATAGATTAAAGTTGAAAGGGTTGGCAAACACTGTATTACGCTCAAGAGCTGGAAATTAGGTATGCGAGGCTAACTCTTTATGATTGAGAATGTTAATGATTATCCCGAAACTACGTTTCTTTTATGATGTTACTAATTGCCTCACAAATATAGTTAAGCCTAGTTCCTTGAATAGTTGCAGAACTTCTATTCTCTAGCTTCGTCAGTCGTTCATGCTTTTAATTCTAAACGTTGTGAGCTCAGTGCGTAATCAATATAGACTTGGCTTTGATTCCCATGAGTCTCAGTCTAGATTACTCAGCATGTCATAAACATTTGAAGTATCAGTTTTCATAATCAAATCATGAATACATGTATCAATCTAGTCCTATTCAGCAATCCAGTATTATGTAACTCAGTATGATTCAGTATTTCAGCATCACGTATTGCAATATGATTCTCAGTTCCTGAATTTAAATTCTTGAATATTGAACACCTGTATTTGGGCGTGAGACTGCAGTTTATGCTTCATGCATGTTTGGGCCTAGGGCCGTAGTTTATGCTTTTTGCATGTTTGGGCCTGAGGCTGCAATTTATGCTTTATGCATGTTTGAGCCTGAGGCCGGAGTAATGTATACATATACTTAGGCCCGAAGCCGCAGTTTGTGCACAAATATATTGGGGCTGAGGCCGCAGTTTAATATTCAGATAAAAGGTGGTTCATCATTCAGAAGAAGTTGTATTCATATCCTTTCTTCCTTTGTTCAATTCAGGTTATCAATTATCAGTTATTAATTATCATTTTAGTTTTAGTTTTAGCATTTACAGTTCTTTCTTTCAGTTGCTTTACATAACAGTGCAATTCATATGTACTAGCGTCCCTTTCGCTAGGGGCCTGCATCTCATGATACAGGTAATGATTTATAGGTTGACCATTCAGAGCGCTAGGATTCTCTTACCATCTATTTGGTGAGCCCCAATTCTATCGGGGCATTATCATTACTTTACAGTCTTTCAGTATTTACAGACCGCCAGTATTTCTGTACTTCATTAGAGGCTTCATAGACTAGAGTAACAATTAGACAATGTCGCAGGCTTTTCGTGTTAAGCAATGTAAGCTACAGATATATTTCAGACTTATGTTAGTGTTTCGCACTTTGATTTATATTATTCAAACTTTTAGTATATCAGCATGTGTTAGCTTATCTTCTGCATTCAATATATTATGATATAACATGTTGATTCAGCCATCCAATTGATTCGCTCAGTCGCATGTAGTCAGGCAACGGGTGTCATGTTACGTCCAGGCCCATGTTTGGAGCGTGACAAGTTAAAAGAAGAACATGATGGTAAGATGAGATACAAAACACGATTAGTGGTGAAAGACTTTTAGCAGAAGGAAAGGGTTGACTACACCGAGGTCTTCTCTCCGTTAGTCAAATTAACTACTATCAGGTTGGTGCTAAGTATCGTATCAGAAAATTTTTATTTGGAGTACTTAGATGTTAAAACTACATTCTTGCGTGTTGACCTTGAAGAAGACATCTAAATGAAGCAACTTGAAAGTTTTCAAGCTTATGTTAAATAAAATCTTGTGTGCAAGTTAAGAAAGATCTTGTACGGATTGAAATAATCTCCCAGGCAGTGGTAAGTGAAATTTGATATATTCATGCATAACAATGCGTTCACGTGATATGATATGGACTATTGCTGTTATATCAAAAATCTTGATAAATCTTATATCATTTTACTATTGTACGTTTATGATATGGTAATTGCAGGATCTAGCATATATGAAATCAAAAGGGGTAAGCAATAACTGGCAAAGGAGTTTGAAATGAAAGACTTAGGACCAGCTAAGCAAATTCTTGGGATGCGATTTAGCATAAACTTGTTTGAAGGAACCTTAAAATTATCTTTAAAAAAGTACATACAGAAGGTACAAAGCAGGTTCAGTCTTCATGATGCAAATACCAGAGCCACTCCACTAGGAAGCCATTTCAATCTGTCAAAGAATCAATCATCAAAGATAGATGAAGAAAGGAGGTACATGTCCAAAGTTCCATATGCTTCAACAGTAAGAAGTTTGACATATGCTATAGTTTGTACTAGACCTAGCATAGCTCATGCAGTCGGAGTTGTTAGTATATACATGTCATATTCAGAAAAGGAGCATTGGAAAGATATAACATAATTTTGCAATACCTCAAAGGCACCTCAGGTATGTCACTTTATTTTAAAAGGAGCAATATTATCTCACAAGGTTTTGCTGATGCAAACTTAGGCGGTGATCTGGATATTCAAAAACTTACCACATACTACGTATTTACCTTGGGTGGTACTGCTGTTAGCTGGATGTCCAGACTTCAAAAAATTATTACTCTATCTACCACTGAAGCATAGTACATGGCAATCTCTAAATCTAGAAAGGAGATTATTTAGCTCAAGAACTTTCTAAAATAATTAGGTAAAAAGCAAGACAATTGTAAGCTTTTCAGTTATACCAAAGTGCAATACATCTTGCCAAGATCCAGTGTTTCATACAAAAGTGAACACATTCAACTTAGTTACCATCATTTTCGAGAGTTGATAAATGCAAGATTCTTACCCTGAAGAAGATACTAGGATCGAAGAACCTGATATATATGTTAACCAAAGTTGTCGGTTTTGATAAGCTGAGATTATGTGCCTCAGTTAGTCTTCAAAACTAATAATGTAAGGCGCCACTCTAGAGAATAGTTAATTTTCTTTAATGTACATAGTTTTTAGGGAGAGATTTATGGGAAAGAAAACCCTATATATATAAAAGAAAGAAAGAAAAAGTAAAAAAAAAAAAAGTGAACGGATAAAGAAAAAAAGCAAAGTTATACATTTGTCTGCAAAGGAGAAAAGATAGTAAGAAGTAGATTGTCAGGTGGAAGAACTCATCTTCAAATTCCTTTCCTATAACATAAGTGTCATGCCCGAACTTGGGCCTGGACATAACACGACACTCAGTGCCTAACTACATGTGACCGAGAGAACCACTGGCTGGCTGAATCAACATGTGATATCATAATATACTGAATGCGGAAGATAAACTAACACATGCTTATATACTGAAAAGTCTGAATGATATAAATCAAAGTGTGAAAACACTAACAGAAGTCTGAAACATATCTGAAGCCAATATGCTTAACATGAAAAGCCTGCGACTCTGTCTAACTGTTACTCTAGTCTATAAAGCCTCGAATAAAGTACGGAAAACACTGACTGTCTAAAAATACTAAAGACTGTAAAGTAATGATAGTGCCCCGAAAGCACTGGGCTCACCAAATAGCTGGTATGTGAATCCTAGCGCTCTGAATTGTCAACCTGTAAATCATTGCCAGTATCATGAGATGTAGGCCCCTGGCAAAAGCGACGTTAGTACATTTGAATTGCACTGGTATGTAATGCAACTGAAAGAAAGAACTGTAAATGCTGAAACCGAAACTGAACTGATAACTAATAATTGATAACCGAAATGATAACTGATATCTGATAACTGAAATGATAACTGATAACTGATCACTTAAATGATAACTTATAACTAAACTGAACAAAAGAAGTAATGATATGAATACTCCCTTTTCTGAATGATGAACCACCTGTTTATCTGAATAAATAAACTAAGGCCCCCGGCCCAATATATATATATATGCACAAGCTATGGCCTGGGACCCAAGTATATGTATACATAACTATGACCTCAGGCCCAAAGATGTATAAAGCATAAACTACGGCCTCAGGCCCTGTCACGACCCAAATCCCAACCCGGTCGTGATGGCGCCTCTCGTGAAGACAAGGCCAACCAATTCGAACCATAACTCATTTTAAGCAGTTAATTTAACAAGAGAACAACACAACATAGTTTAATAGCAGTCGTTTGCGGAAAAACATAGTGAACCATCCCGACTACAGCCCAAACCGGGGTGTCACAAAGTCATGAGCAACTAATGAAATCCTAATAACAAAATTTCTATTACAATATCTCTGGCACAATTAGTTGGAGAAAGTGGAAATAACAATATAAAGAGATACAGGGCTGCGGACGCCAACAACTACCTCGTAATCTCTGAGTCACCGCTCTAACAATCGTAGTCAATGCCTCAGAGCGGAGTCAATAAGGCCTGAATCTGCACACATGGTGCAGGGAGTAATGTGAGTACTTCCAACTCAGTGAGTAGCACATATAAATAATGACTGAAAGTAAGGAAACACGTAAAGCACAAGGCAATGCATAATGAAGCAGTAAATCATTATTTGAAAACAGTAAATCAGTAAGAAATCATTTAAAAAAATCTTCCCAGCTCTGGTTACCAGTTGCCATTGTTACCAACTGTAACCTACAGTTGTCATTGTTACCAACTGTAATATTCCTGGGCTCAGTATCAATCTCACAGCTCTGGTTACCGGTTGTCATTGTTACCAACCGTAACCTACAGTTGTCATTGTTACCAACTGTATTATCTCTGGTTACCAGTTGTCATTGTTACCAACTGTAACCTACAGTTGTCATTGTTACCAACTGTAATATCTTTGGTTACCGGTTGTCATTGTTACCAACCGTAACCTACAGTTGTCATTGTTACCAACTGTATTATCTCTGATTACCGGTTGTCATTGTTACCAACCGTAACCTACAGTTGTCATTGTTACCAACTGTATTATCTCTGGGTACCTTGCGCTCACTGGGGGTGTACAGACTCTGGGAGGGGCCCCTTACGTCCCAAGCGCTATATCAAGCCACCTCGTGGCATACATCCAGGCCCTTGGCCTCATATCAATCAAGCCACCTCGTGGCGTATATACAGTATCTCAGGCCCTCGGCCTCATATCACTCAGTAAAAGCTCACACCTGGCCCTCGGCCGCACTCAGTCAGAAAATCATCACAAGCCCCTTGGGCATAGTAAAACAGTAGTTCTCAGCCCAAACATCATTTCAAATATTGTGTAAATCTCAAAACTGAGTAAAAAGTGGCTGAACTGTACAACAGTGGAAACAACATGACTGAGTTCAAGTAATAAGTACAAATAGTGAGGAAATAGTGATAAAAATCCCCGGAGGGTTCAAACAATTGGCACGAAGCCCAAATATGGCAATCAACCCAAAACATGATGATATCAAATAGGTTTCAATCAAATATGTAGTAAAAATCATCAATCGGGACGGACCAAGTCACAGTCCCAGTAGTAAAAGACCCCACGCTCATCATCGAGCGTGTGTCTCACTTCAATATAGCTCTACGATGTGCAAATCCGGGGTTTCGCCGGGCATTGGGTTGATCCGATTGACTTTGTCGAGAAACGTGGCATTCAACATCGTTAAGGAGAAGACTACGGAAGATCTAACGAAGGCGCTATCAAATATGTACGAAAAGCCATCGGCGATGAACAAGGTATATTTGATGCGTAGATTGTTCAATTTACAAATGTCTGAGAATGGATCTATTGCCGATCATATAAATGAGTTCAATATGATTGTGATTCAACTGAGTTCTGTGGAAATTAATTTCGAAGATGAAATTAAGGCGTTGATTTTGATGTCATCTCTGCCCAAGTCTTGGGATACTGTTGTTGCTGCGATTAGCAGTTCCCGTGGATATGAGAAGTTGAAGTTTGATGAAATCCGTGATGTTGTTCTCGCGAAAGCATTCGCAAACGAGAAGTGGGAGATTCATCGGGCAGTGCTCTCAGTATTGACCGAAGGGGGAGAAGCAAGTCGAAGGGCCAAAATCAACATGGCCGATCAAAATCAAAGAATCGAGGAAAATTTCCGAACAGACCCAACGTGATTTGTTGGAACTGTGGAGATAAAGGGCACTATCAGACAAACTGTACGAAACCATAGAAGAAGCAGAATCATAAATCTGGAGATGATAGTGATTCTGTAAATTTCGCAGAAGACATTGGGGATGCTCTAATCCTTAGTGTGACAGCCTGGTCGAATCTTGGATTTTGGATTCTGATGCATCCTTTCATTCGTCTCCAAGCAAGGAATTGTTCCAAAATTTCAAATCTAGAAATTTTGGGAAGGTGTATCTTGCTGACAACAAAGTCTTGGAGATTGAAGGAAAGGGGGATGTCTGCATAAAGACCCCATCGGGAAACCAGTGGATATTAGAGGATGTCAGATATATTCCTGCTCTCAAGAAGAATTTGATCTCCGTTGGTCAGTTGGATAGCACAGGCTATACAGCTGAGTTTGGGAAAGGTTCATGGAAGATTGTTAAGGGTGCTATGAATATAGCTCGTGGCACCAAATCTGGAACCTTGTACACCACTGCAGGGTGTATTAACATCGTTGCTGTCGCTGAGGGTGCTTCCGGTTCATGTCTGTGGCACAACAGACTTGGACACATGAGTGCTAAAGGAATGAAGATGCTGGTTGCAAAAGGAGCATTAGAGGGCCTGAAGTCTGTTGACATGGGTCTTTGTGAAAGCTATGTTATGGGAAAACAGAAACGAGTTAGCTTCACAAAGACTACTAGAGAGCCGAAGAAAGTGCGGTTGGAAAATGGTACATACAGATGTTTAGGGACCAGCTCCAGTTTCATCACTTGGAGGATCCAGGTTCTATGTCACCTTCATTGATGATTTCAGCAGGAAGGTATGGGTCTAATTCTTGAAGCATAAGTCAGATGTGTTTGTGACTTTCAAGAGGTGGAAAGCTAAAGTTGAAAATCAGACTGGTTTGAAGATCAAATGCCTGAGGTCTGACAATGGAGGAGAGTATGACAAGTCAGAGTTCAAAGCATTCTGTGCAGCTAAGGGAATCAGATTGATGAGAACAGTTCCCGGTAAGG